>NIUQ01002477.1:0-22211 GCA_002796945.1 Plectus sambesii
TCGCTTCGAGAAACTTTCTGCCCGACGTACTTTTCGTCCAAGTCCGCCAAACTGATCGCTGCTGCTTTTCTTAGCGACGACTCGCCGACGATGGCGCCTTCGCCATCAGACCCGGCCTCTTCTTCTCGAACACGCGCCCATGTACCTGCATGGACATCAATATGCACAAAAAATGATTGCGTGACAATTATACTTTTTTATTTTTTTTGTAAGATGATAACGAGTCGGCTTTCATCATAATTCATAAACCTTCTTTCAATTTCGTCAACTTCGTAATCATTTTTGTCAAACTAGCGTCCTAATTAAATACAGATATTACAAAGCTGAATGCGAGAGTGACGAGATCGAATACAAAAGTGACGAATTATGATGAAAAACTAAATATGTTCAACCAATTTAACGCTAAACAGCCTGTCATCTGCGGTAAGAACCATTTACGATACTCTTCCCCAAAGTAAGACGTATTCAGAGTTTCCCTTAAATTCAACAACTGAACGCGACTTCGCTCGATCATAGAATAGAGATCTTGTTCCTTTATTCATCAAAATTAAAAGCGGCACACATTGCTACAGAAGAGAATACACGAAAAAGCAATTACAAAACTGAGAAACAATATATTCATAATGAACAACGAATTGTAAAAACATTATTTTGGTCGGCAGAATGCTTGAAATATTACCGTCAACATCGCCGTCGTCGTCTTCGTCGACGTCTGCCAAGTGCGGTGCGGGATTGATTAACGCTTCTAATTTCGACTGAATCGATGCCATCTCGTCAATGAGTATATTTCGAAATTCAAACAATTTTTACATTCACTACCGCTAGAAACATTCTCTCGTCTGAACAAAGTGCGATACGGTAGCATCTAACAAACATGTTTTCTGTTTAAGACACGCACAACGAAGATCTACAGTGATACGCGCAAACTCAGTAGTATTCACAGCACCCGAATTCGAGGCGGGACAAAAAACAGAAGAAACGCTGAGATGCACATACAACATGTTAACATAGTCTAACCAGAGTTCTTTATTGATTGTTGCACAGCACCAGAAATGATGCCTATAAGATACTGTTCATTGACCGCGAAGTTGCTCTTTATCATGACGTAACGGTGGTGAAATGATAGCCTGCAAGTATATTCGTGAAAGTCAAATTCGTTCTTATTAATGGCATTATCGCAGACTAAAATTGGCGCTAGGACTGTGACTAGCCAAGAAAACGTGCAATGTTAAAGCACTTTAGCCGAATTGAGTAAACAGAACACACTTTAATTTTCCTTTGTACTTCAGGAAATGAAAACGTAACGAACTGATAACGAATTAGCTGTTAAAATAATCGTGAAGTTATGAGATTCCTCATTGCAAAAGTAATGCCATCGGTCATTGTGGAACGTTTAATCGTCGATGTCATCAGCTGTGCCGTAATAATCTGCGTGCTAAAGTTGCTCAGTAACTGAAGTGTGATCGCGGAAATACCTGTTTCAGTCATGATACGTGCCTTAAGTTACTACTTAGCATAGAAATTCATAAGCGTGCATTACGATATGCTCAATTATGATTACTTTAGGAAACGATTACGTAACAGGCCCAATGTCTCACGTTGGATTTTGCAGTTGAACTCCCTGCACTGTGGGAATGAGTATTCCACGCTGGAATATGTCCGTAAGAAGCGATCCGAGGAACTCTGCGCCGAACAGGCCCAAGTCGCTCATCACATCCTGAGTCACGCCGCCGATCCGCGTTTCGAGCAGAACGAAGTCGAGCGTGTCTACGGTAGCATTTCCACGTATATGATTTCCGTAGATATCCAGATAAACGTTGGCATCCATAGCCATTCGCGTCTTTACTATCTAAATTGGAAACACTGTCATTTATACCCTCTTCATTTTATAAACTATATTTTTCAATTCAGTAGACATTTTTCAGGTCAAATCAAAATGGAAAAGTCTTGTTTGAATTATAAAATGTCCTAATTAAAGTGGTATATAGGTAGCAGGTATGTCCTCCAGTATTGAGCCGCCATATCCCGCCATGAGAGCGAATCCTTGGAGACTCAACAAACTAGTTCCTCTTTTTTCAGTCATACTATTAACAGTCTCAGCCAGTAAATGGAAACAGTTCAAATTAGATCATCTTCAAACCGTACCATAATTTTGGGGCCCAAGGTCTTGTTTCCACGCACGAAAATACGAACGAATCCAGTGACACCAATGGTAGCCTTGCCCTCTTCAAAGAACAACGCTGGAGCCTGCAATCAAAGGCATGAAGAAGCGATTAGAAAAAGATGCCTGGCTTTTCATAACCACATCAAGTAACTGAAAAAGAAACGTACACATAAGGATGGCTCCACATTGTCCCCATACAAACAACGGTCACATTTGTTCATTACTATGGTATATTACTCAAAAAGCTAAGATTGGATACAATTTCAAATTTGGTTGAATGTGATTGAAGCAGTTTGAGCAATCAAGCAAATGAAGATCACAAAACATTTGCATGATATCATGAGAAGCTTTTTTAATTGCTTGCTACATAGCAGACTAAAATGTCGAGATTCTCGCAATTTCCAAGTTTGGGAACGCCGGATTTTTTACCTTCAAATCGTGTCCTACTATTTCGCGAAAAACAGCATCCAGTGCATTGGATTTAATGAAGTTTATGTATTAGTTTCATTTCAAAAATTAGCTGTACAATATAGAGCAGCATACCTTGTCGGCTGAGAACCTAACCTCAACCTCTCGATTGGGATAAGCGGTACCCAATTCTCCGAGCACATCGCCCAGACAAAAGCCCGAGTCGCATGTCGTTTTCAGCATTCCGCTCAGTTGCTTGCTCGACTCTGGCCCAATTATCATCTCCAGAAACTTTTGTTGAAATGCGTGATACATCATCGAGTTCGCTATGTAATCCGTCCCGAAGAATTGAATCATTTCCGCTCCTAACACGAGTACAAATGAGCTGATAAAAATAGTGATGATTCAATGATGAAATTGATAGGATGATCAGATGTTAGGCATAAATTATACACTATATACGAAAGTTTATTTTTCTAATCTATGTTCATGAATCTAATCGCTCAAAGGATCAATATCATAAAATAATCAGTTGATGTTTAGGGGATTGAGTCAAACTTCTGCGTTAATAATCGTATTATTTTATGCAACATGAAGGCTAAAATTCTTAATTATGAATATTTAACAGTTTATCAACTAGGCTAAAACAAGAATACATGTTTGAGGATCGAAAGTGAAACAGAGAGGGTCATAGGTATAGGGATGAAAATGCCTCTGAATAATATCTCCATTTGACAACATAATTCTAAAGTTTGTTCCCCAAAATAACATTAAACTGCTTTCATAAGCTGGCGTATTCACGTTTGAATCGGAATTGTGATGTCATAGTCACAGCGTCATGTGATGTAACAAGAAAACGTACCTTGTGGCAGCGGAACTGTGATATCTGGTGGATAAAACGGAGTGCCACCTCGTCCTAGCCTGAAATCATCAATATTTGATTAACTAAAGATTGTTCGAGGAAACGGAAAAGATTAGTTTTTCAACACAGATGAGAAAAAAACTGAGCTCATGTTATCTTGGTCAAAAATTTGTTCGAAAATATTCACCACTCGTCCAATCATTTTTGTTTCATACGACCTTACCACGAAATTTCTCCTTTGCAAAACATAGTAATCGTCCCGGTATCGATGAAAGGACTGGTGATCAATCGATAATCAATCGACATTGGCTGGTTTCGGAGGTTCTGAATAAAGTTGAGAGCCGATGTATCGATTTTTGGAATTTGTTTGTTCAGTCGCTTCGATACTCCTGGACGACCACTCGGTAGTCCTGCGTTGTCCAACGTACTTCCAATGATGTCATACTGTTGTTGATCGAGTCGTACCTAAATATCACTCTATCCGAATTAATCGATCAATAACGCTGCAAAAGCAGAAGATAATGTCAAAACCATATTTTTTGGATGAGAGAGTTACAATTTCCACACTGGCACCTGACAAATCGCCTAAAGTAAGTTACCCTACATTTAAGGGCATCGTAGCCATAATCCTGTTGACATCTTTGCCAATAATCGACTGAATTCGTTCGCACATTCGTTGTTCAATCATCGGCTTGATTCGAAGGGTGAGCAAGTCTAAACAATGTAAGAATAAGTTAACATTTGATCCGTTCAAATTGCGTGCCCCACCCAATCAAATATCAAACATCTGTCAATATAAGATAAATGTCAAATTAAAGATCTCAATGAAATTGATTCATTCGGGAAAATGTTGTTGGTTTGTGATTTGCAATGCAGCAATAGAGTTCGAAGCAGCCGCGAGTCTGTATGATAAAGCTCTCTCTATAGTCGATAATCAAACACTCGCTAGCATTATCAGCACCCAAATTCTCATTTTCGTACTTCTGGCTTTAATTGTTCGGCTAAATATTCAATCGTCTACGGATGTCGTTGCCTAAACTCAACAACACTCAACTGCAATGTTAAATCCTGTTCAATACAGAAATCCTCAATTTCTTTAATAAAGCCAAATATCATCGAAAAAGCGCTCAGTTTTGAGCAAGTTTTGTAGCAATGCATGCTTGAGTGCTTTGCGCCACGGCAAAAAAAAACAAATTACTTTTCAGCGTGTTGATGACCAAATCGGTCAAGATCCCTGTATTGCGAACGTTCATATCAATGTAGCCAATAGCCAATTGGCACGAGTCGATTTGAACGAACGGCGCCCCTGCCTGCGTTGAGGAGAGCGCTACCGAGATCGCCATTGACATTTCGCCAAGCAGCGCTTCGAAAGTGCCGCTTACTTCCGCTTCTGTTTGTAGCAGAGGGAAGGATGCGGCGGTGTCGAGGATAGTAGAGCCCCTAAAATCGGGTCACGAGGGTGTGACATTGATGTTAGCCTAAAACATACAGTCGTCCGAATAAACCGCCCGCGTTCAGCAGCGGGGATGAGGCGGGCGCGACTCTCAGGCCGTATTGGAATTGTCCGGTTGATCTGAAAGAAAGGCAAACTGAGACACAGTTTCAAGTATTAACCGCAAATGCAAAAGCGAAAGAATGTAACCTTTGCTCTACGCATAGATTAATATTAGTATATCTCGGAAGCCTTCCGCAATATATCAACTAAACGTGTCCGCAAAGCTCGCGTATAGTTAATCTATTTTTCAACGGATTATCACCTGCGTTCATTGAGTCAAAAGCTCTCTGAACTTCACTCCATAATTTTTAGAAATGGTTATAAAAAACGAAGCTCAAGATCGGCATCGGCTGATTCGTATGCGCTTTCAATACCCTTCAAGGGAACTCCAAGCCGTGGAGAGCGTACCATAACTTTTTGCTGGCGAAGCATGGTAAGGCTATTAAGCGACGCGCTATTTAAAATCTGAGGCAATCACGTTTGCAGTCGATTTGTCTAGCATACCTTGAAAGCATTAAGAGAGTGAAATTAAGTTCATCTCACAACAAGGGATAGCTGCAGTTTTGCTTACATTGTTTGATTCCAAGCAGCAGTTGACAGTAATACTCACCGCACATGCATTTGGTTCATGCTCCATACAAAGCGATTGGGAGGATGAAGATCGAGGTTGTACTCCTCAGGCGCCCAATACTTGTCGATGCGAGCACCTTTGATTGTGACGCGAGCGCCATCGACATTTTCCGTTATGGATGGCAGAACGATTCTAGGCACTTCCTGGCTGATCACTTTCATGCCAAACTCGCGGAGGAAGGCCAACCCCGTTGGCATCAGACGCAGACGCATCCCCGGATTTTCCGGCTTCGTTCCGGTTTTCAGTTTCGGGTGAATAACATCCTGCCCAGTGACGTGGATGATCAGGACGCAGAACTGGACGAAGCCGAGAAAGCCCCTCATGGCCATCTGCATACAGAATGACTACAGTTTACTTGCTTCTTGCAGACCATAGCCAAAAGCTCCACGAAAGTTAATTACATATGGCCTAGTTCACGTTATTCTTACCATTTCACTTTTATCAAGACACTTTCCAATTCAAAGAGGATATTTATCATGACAAAAAATATTATGCATATCGGTTTCAAATGAAAATGCTCTCTTTTGATTTGGAAATACCCTTGTACTGATGAAAATAGTGTACATATACAAGACTAGACTCGCCAAGCAAAGCAAAAGACAAATTAGTGCAAAGAAATTGAATTATACAGACGGCTGCTTCGGAAAATCAGCAAGCCTTCGTTTACTTTCAGATATCAAAGTTGATTTTATACGTTAACTAGAATAAGTAATACTGACATAATAATGCAGAACGCCAAAAATCTTGAATAAATAAATGAAAATAGAAGAATTAAACAACATCTGATCGTAACTGTCTAGTTTCCCGTTGGTTTCAGCCACCAGCTGTTTCAGCTTGGCAGCATATATTTTGAAAGCTATCAAATTAAGCGACGAATGTTTCCAACAGTCCCCCACCCTATACAATTCTAAATATAGTAACCAATTCGACTCATCCACACGCCCATCTCTGAGAGAAAGTCAATTTCGTTACACGAAGGCGCCGCGATGATCGGTGAGATCGTGAAAGGAGCGTTCAGTGGGCGACAGTGAATTGGCATTTGGACTAGAGTAGTTAAATGGACCACTGCGCAACGAATGTCGCGGACGTCGGGGCGATTTTCCTGGCCCCTCGGCCGCGCGACAATTTCCTAACAGCCTCCGGCCGTCGTTGACACACATTACATTTCCGATTTCTTCATATATTTATCGTAAAGAGGAACCCATATTTAAGCGCAAAAGTCCACCCTCTTATAATGCTAATTTGATAATTCAGGTACTATGGGGGTACTTGAGGCACTGGTGGCGTTACGAGTCGCAACATGCCATTTCATATATTAAACGGTGAACAAATGTTTCAAAATTTTAACCATAAGGAAAACGAAGACTTAATTCGACAAAGAGAGCTTGCCGTTATTTTTATGCAATTGCACAAAATTATGCATTCTTTACACTGATAATTGCAGCAATTATATTTTTATCGAGTAAAGTCTGATCAGTTCCTATGAGTAGGGATGCAATAGTAGCGTTTCGCTCGTATTCTTGATACCCAGAAGTCATTATTTAAGTTTTATTCTTAACGAATGAGGTTGATTACATGACTGTAGTGTTCTGTCACATGAAGCCCCGCAAATCACAGAGCACTAAGCATTTGTCCTCGCACAGCATGCATATCCCTCATCTTTGTACATTTTTGCTCATTCCAAAATCATCTTTGCCTGTGCAATATGAATATTTCATGTGTTTCCATTTCGTACAAGGTTGATTGATATTTCCGATATAATTCAATGAATTCAGTGCATTAAAAAGTTTTACGGACTTTTTTCAAATGGGAATTCGTCACGAAAGTTGCCGTGCATTAAGTATCAATTTCTACTTTAATAAAGACAGTTTCCAAATCAAATAGGTCCTTATCCATATTCCACGCGAAAAAGCGCTTAAATAGGAGAACTTGAAACCACTGAGCACTGATTAGTATACTAAATTAGTATTAGTTACATTATACTGAATGCATTGTTCAGGAGAACGAATGTAAACAACTGAAAACAAGTGATCATTGGTCTACAAGATCTGATCGGCCCGTAAACAACACTGTGGTAAATAAATCAGAGCACTTTCATTTCATGCGCTACAGATGTACTCTGACAAAGTTCCATAATTCGTATTGCCATTAGACGATTTTCCGATCGTATGAGTTCTTTTCACGAAAATGCGATAAAAAATTAGTTGTATACTTTAATGCAGAGATAACCAGAATAGTAATGAGGACATTTTTGCTTAATTAGCGAGATTGGAGTTAAAGCAAAGTCAGATTTGAGAAGAATTTTGGATTAGGGTTGCGATCTAATTCATTGGGGGTCAACGAAAAAGGTCGTAATCCCAAGGCGGATTCAATCTATCGTTCAGACCGAAAAACGTTTCATCACTTCGTAGCATTTTTCAGTCCCCGATCTATATTGCTAAATATATCGCAACCCTTGCAATTCTGCTTCACAGATCGAACTTGGATCGTGCATAGAATGACCTTCTAAAATAAGCAAAAAACTAGCAATAATCAGTGATATGCTTCATATAGGACCTTAATCAATGCCCGCGAGCAGTTTGCGAGACGATTGTTATTTCGATATGATGTCATCCATTGGATATAGTGCATCGAATTTGCGGAGAGAGAGCTGTACTATTAGAGTAAATACAATAAGCAAGCTTAAGCCGGCAGCTAAACTAATACGTCGCCCCATGAATTTGTCTAACAACAACGTTTACATTTTATAGAATCCACTATTTGTTGTCAGTTTAAAAATATTTCATTGTGCAAACACGAATTTTTAAATGTTGATTGTTCCGTCACAATTCCCATACTCAATATATGACGTGAGTGTTATCGACCCTCTGAACGGAATGCAATAATTTTTAACGATAAAATCACGAGTCCTCGAGGCGCAAGGTTTTTCATCTGTCATGTCGTGGTACGCGAAGAGGTTGAATAACGAAGTAGGGTGGCCAGGGATAGTCGCCATATTCAAGCAAATACCTTGAGGCGTATCTTTAAGAGACGCCATTCTTAACACAAATCTGTCAGACTTCAATTCATACCGCTGGCAAGAAGCCGATCACAGTCTTCTAACAACCACTTAAAATGTACAGAGCAAATGACTATAGGCATTACCGCTGTCATTGAAATGAAATGGATTTGAAATGTGTCCAAGCCTGCTTGCCTAATCCTGCACTTAATAGCAGAGCCGAGTAATTGAGCGTTCATCATTTCTTGAATTTTTTAACGGGAAGTCGGCACAATAGCGGCTCGACGATAATAACGCGTTCAAAATGACCGCTTCGAATAGACGACTCTATGTCAACGGATTACGGTAATAATGCACGCGCTCTCGGAGCGCACACCGCGCTCTGCCGCAGCCAGTGTATGCATGTGGCCGTGCGGAGACGATACGCCAATAATTGGCATGGCGATAACCCGCCACCTGTCATAGGGGGTCTCCTTCTCCCAATATTCCCCTTTTATAAGTTATATACTGTTTACAAAAAAGAGGAATGACGACAAATTGACCTAATCAAATTTTTTATTGGCACAATATTGATAGAATTGGCGTATAGCCCTCGACCGCTGCGATAGCGTCGGGACTCGGGAGCCCGATTGAGAACGAGAGACTTGGACCCGACCGAGTAGACCGGCTCGTTGACGTTGATCTTGCTATCCATCGTTCGTTGCAGCGGTATAGGTAGGGCGTGAAGGCGAGAGACATCACCTTGCAGCTGAATTAGCATAGATATTGCTACCGTCTGCTTATTTTGCAAAAACGTGAGCTGTTCATCGCGCTATTCACAGTTAAAGAAACTCCTGTCAGTCCCGCTTATAATGAGACCCTGCTGAAATTTCGCTTCATTACGCAGATCTTAGTATTTACAGGCCGTCGCTGCGTGTCTCTTCTACATTTTGACGTGCTAAAAGGAATGATGTGAATATCCTTCGAGAAGAACTGAATTCCGTCTAGCTGCTCGATCTGCGAGGAATCTGCTTGAAAGCGTCCACCAACTTTGCAGCGGTAAAAATTTGATGCGAGCTGTCTGATCTGTCGCTGATATTTAATCGCTGTATCACCTTCTGTCATCTCTCATCGGCAGCTTATCTATCACCTGCGTCTGTGAGTTGATAACCCGTATCGTTAGCGCCTCTCGTTGATGGCATAAAATAGCCTGTGAAAGTTGCGGCTACTCTAAAAATGATTCTCTGTATTCGTCTGAATAGTTTATTTTATTCGATTTCCTATCGGTCGCGTTTTAGCGCAGAATATTGCGTAAATCACGCCTCACAACCAATGAGACAATGAATTGAGCTTGACTGTGAAATACCATAGGGAAGGTCGCGATATAAGCTAGCTGTAGAGCGCGAGGGAACCGGTAGTCCCTTTTCACAGTGATTTATGATCAAACTCGTGACGCGTCATCTCTGATCCGTGAACATGAGCAGTTACTCGCGGACCACGCGCGTCATCAAAAGTCCACAGTTATTGCGTAATCAACCACATTGCTAGCGTCTTATAATTAATAGTCTTTATCAGCTCAAGCGTTAGTGAGCCGAGAAAGTGAACTTTGTATGGGCGATATGGTGGACATAGCATGTCAATGAAGCGTTCCAATCTAATGTCATTTCGGTTTGAGCGTACTGAACTTTGGCGTAATGTTGATCGGGTGATCAGCAGAGCTACCGTGTGTAACTCGATTGGCATGCGGTAGTGGCGCGCGGGCTTTTTTTGCGTGCCTGTTGTCTATTTGGCAGAAAGCCTGGCATAGCTGAGAAATGTGTATACATACAATAACAGCGGCGGCTAGTAAACCAGGCAAAAGCAGTCGAAATGTTAAAGAATGAGGTGGTGGGCGTAATGCCTTGATCAGTAACTGACAGTCGAAGTGGCACGCTTAGTATCGAAAACTAAATTGAGCACATTCACTGCAACGTTCACATTTTGTACCTTTATTGCTACGAGACCAAAACTTTGTTTTTGTTCCTGACTAAGTAATTACGACAATTGATCATAATTTGCTAAAGGAACGCTATTGCATTATTTTAGACTGCAAAGTTTTGTTGCAGAGCATCCGAAAGTTACAAAGAGAGCCAATATGAGCTTGTGCTTTAGTAGGATTTTACTTGAAAATTCGTTACATTTGCGGCGTTATCGTAGTGTATCTATAGGAAAGTATTCAGCAATATAGTTTTCACTGCTAATGCCCAGACGCAGAGGGAAGTAAAGAGATCTCAGTTTGGCCGATCAATGCCCTCCCTGCCCTATTCGTTCATTCAAGTGTTCACTGAAAAGTACAAAATTAAAAGTAATCCATCTATTCAAGCTACCGTCATACGCATGAAAGGGGTCACAACTAGAGATCTAAATATTCTACAGCAGATAGTCATTAGCTACGTACGACAACAGTGCTTAATGCTTGGATAATTAAAGCGCACACGTACATGATTTGCACCCAATTTGTCATGCGCGGCTGAGTAAAATGTACCGTACGGTATGTGGACGATACGCCCCATCCGGCCGGATTGCGTTATTGCACGCCACACGCGCTAGCACAGGATACCGTAGTAAATCAATGCATGTGCGTGTAGCTTGTCCGGACGTATACCGGCCGGATGGGGCGTATCGTTCCCGTACGTACCGTACACCTTCCACAGCCAAGGATGATCGAGGTTCCAAAGCGAAATTTTTAAGCAGTTCCTAGTCGTTCATAAGATTTACAACTCTGTATCGAAGACGAAAAAGTAGCTTGTATCAATAGTTAGAAAAGATGCGAACATTTTGGAAAGTGTTTTTCCCTTCTACTACTCTCGAGTAGAACGGTACTTGCAGAGATTAAAGTCTCAGGAAGCCATAGGGTACAGTAGAATTCGTTTTTACCGGTTTCACTAATGCCGATATTTCGCTTGCACCGGTAATATTGGCCAGTCCCAGTGCGTTTTCTCCCATACTATGAAGTTTACATACACCGACATTTCGCTTACGTCGTTATCTTTAACCGGTCCCCCAAGTGCTGCTATAAACGATTTTTACTGTATTTTTAGTTATCATTTTGATGTGTCGGACTGTACTTTTGTGTGCCGCGTATGACTGCGCGCTGACGAAATCAGCTGATTGAAGCAGTTCACCGGTACGCCGCTATCAGTCGGCGATTAAAAAGCGTGTACGTTGCACCATTGACCAGGCGCAGGGTTATCAGTACAGCCTCACCCTTAGATGGCCACTAAATTTAGTCAATGCGCTCTTTCTCCTCTGCGGCCGGGCTCAATGTTCGGCTCGTAATAGAGATTAGCGCGGCCAGACACTCACGTGACAGTTTTTCAGTCTGCTCTCTATTGTGTCCGTGTGTGCTCTCGTGAAAAGCTCCCATCTCGTTTGCTATCTAAATCAATATCTCCTTTATTGCCTACGGAGAATGGCGCGAAAATGAAAATTGACGATGTCGTTTGTGTCAGCGCGCGTTGGCAGGTAGTTTGCAGGGTCGAGTGGTAGTTTTGGCGGCAAAGAGGGCGCTATCTTTGTATTTTGTCAGGGAATGGTAGTTGTGCGCTGTTACGCAATAGGTCAACGCAAGCGCCGCATTGCAACTTGCTGCATTTGCAGCGCGCTGCCCTCTGTCAATGATTTGGTTGACATTCAACTTCTCACACGCAGCTAAAAGCAATGTAGAATATTACGATATATGCCCACACCCAGGGATGACGGGGGGTCCGCCTTAGTCGCTAATCGCAAACATAAAAACCGCGCTGTTCAACTTGCAGCAACCAAGGCATTGGTGTTCATGCACACTTGTAGTAGATACTATACCGCATTTCATCATAAGTTGTCACGCTAACATTCTAAGTGAACGCAGAGATGACGAATTATGATGAAACGCGGTGTAAGTAAGGATAAATTGAGCATTTAATTTTCGCGGGCTTCTTAAAGCGCCCATTCCAAATCTTTAAAGAGCGCGATCCTCATAACTGCACCTCGTGCGAAAGTAAAGAACATTCGCATGGTGGGCAGTACAGGTGCTGTTCAGGTCGCTTACAATCGAAGCACTCGGCGCTTCATAACGCGATCGTGTCATACGGGTACCAAGCAACGCTCCTGACTCTCATTACTTCATCATCTAAATTTAGCTAACGGTGCTATTTAGCGCTGTTGGCGACAGAGGCGCGGGACGGTGTAAAAAGGAGTGGAAAGCCGCTTTGATTGGACGCGCATCACGCGTGACTGTCGATGGAAATAGCCCATCGGATATTCGGATGATTTAGGGAACTTCCGCATTAAAGTAAAGTATTTCAGTCTGTTATATTTTATCATTAAAAAACGGGTCGTTTGGTGTAGTGGTCTAAAAAACCATCACTCACCAGTCTCGAGGACGCGGGTTCAATTCCCTCTGAGGGCGGCCCCTCACCCAACCAAGGTGCTCATCCCTCCGTGGGTCGGGGAATTGGTAGCAGCTATGCTGCGGTGGTTTCTACATAGCCACCATCCCGGTGACAGGCATGCGACGGCCGACCGGATGTTCTACAGTTGCTATCCTAATGGCGGGTTTCCATCCCACCAGTAACAAGCCGACACTGCGAAAGCGGTACAAAGGCTTAAGAAAAAGAAATATTTTCTCATTGCCGTCCCTTACAGCGCGCTATACTCAAACGGCATACGCTATCCTTGAACGACAGTTCAAGCCAAACAACAACCCCCGCCTAAATATAAATATATATGACGTTCAGTCCGAACTTTGCTTTGTTTTCGTCAGAATTAGCGGTAAACAAACGGACCATGCGAAGACAGTCAGGAAGGTCGCAGGATGCTCTTGTTGTTGCAATGCGCAAATCGGTAGTGAATTTGACATGTACTTTAGCGTTACGCGCAGAATGTGGTTGTAATGTTACAATTTTTGCCATTTGTAATCAGGCGAGAATCCTACGACCTTCACTGTCATCAAACACATTTTTCGTTCATTAGTATCATATTTTGATGAAAATGAATGTTGGACACTTTCCAAATCAAAAAGGGCATAATCAAATTGGGAACACTCTTGTGACTTTGTTTCTCAGAAAAGTATCCTCTTTGATTGGAAAGTGTCTCTATTATAGTAGACATGATATATTTAGGCCAGTCTATTTATCCTTTGAACTAATGGCGATCAGTAGAAACTGTATTAACAGCTCATGAGATATTTCAGTGCATCGCAGGGTACCTAATTAACATGCTACTTTTCAATGTACCCAGTGCAGTGTTCTATTCTGGATTGAGTTCATTGGCTCTTGTTCGAAATGCTTTGTTGCCTCTTTGAATGAAAACAGCTCATCGACCCTGCGCAAATCCGCTGACGTTCGCATTTGTTTATAATTACCACACGTTAATTTTCCTCCCTAAATATAAGACCATTTTCAGCGTAAAGCGTTTCAGTCGGTTAGCCTTGATGAAAGTTAGGGTGAACATTGGTCGTTGAGTATTTGAACTAATTAGCCAACCTGCTCTTAAAATAACGAGCGCTCTATCTTTGGCGTCAGTTTAAACTGGTGGGTTTTCAATCAGTAGGAAGGGAATAGATATTGAATCAGGCAAATTTCTTCAAAAATCATAGGTACAGGTTTGTTTGAATATTTATGCGCGCCAAAACTAAGAATCTGTTGTTGTGGGGGTATTTGAAATTTTGATATTTTTTGGCTTTCGCCACGAATAGCGAGGAATTTTGAACGCGACGCTTTCTCTTCCCCCACCTCATTGATTAATAGCGAGTATAGCCCTATTCACTTTGCTGATTTCTGCTCTCTACTTGACGATGCCGTCAGTGCAGTGGAAATTCGTGACGTGGTCTTAGATCATTGAGTAAACAGAGTCATGAAAATTCAGTATAGTATCAATCATAAGTCAACAATTAGCATTCCGAGAATGTCAGATGGCGAAGTTTGTTATTTTTGAGTACAGATTCGTGTGTCATTTCTTCTGCTACGTTAGCGCGCTCGCAGATGCGGAAAAGTTGACATTACGCGAGCGCCTTCGTCACTGGCGCTGTAACTTTGCCAATTAGTGACATCAGCTTTTCAAGCTTGCTACAGTCGAGGTGAGGCTACGTTCCAAAGTATCCTTCCATACTCGCATTGTCCAGCCAGTCGACCTTAAATAGGAAATGAAGACGTCGCCTTTTGACACAGTTTTGCAACAGCGGCAAGGAGCAGAAGAGAGCGGCGCTTCTGTAATGAAAGATGACAGAAGGAGATAAGTCGGTTCTGAATGTGATGTAGGCGGTTGAGCTTTTTTGCGCGACGCACTTTCGGCGGACGAAAGTGCGAGCGGTAGATCGATACGGACCGGGCCGGATTGCGTCAGCAGACGTCGTATGAGACCTTGAACGACCACGTGGCGGCTTGCACGCCGGCGGGAAGTAGCGCGTTGATGGCCGCTAAATAGGTAATCGAGCCTCGAACAGACGTCCTGCGAGCAGTCCGCCCGCTGCGTCTGGTTTGTGGCGCGCCGGCCGTGTTCAGTCGAGACTGGCGCATGTCGGTGACGCCGCCGCCGCCGCTGGACGATTCTGTCGGCGGCTGGCTTGAATTCGGGCGCTGAAATAGTTGATTCTGGGACTGAAACCGCCAATTCGGGGAGTGAAAATGTTGATATGAGGAATGAAATCCCCTCGCTATTTTGACATCGACACACGATTTTTTCTGAATTTAGGCATTTTTCAAATTCCTCATTTTAGTATTAGCAAGCGGTAGCGCTTGTGTCGTTGTTTAATTAGCAAAAGCTGTTAGCCTACTAGAAGCAGGAGAAAAGGGACGTCTCCTTGACATTTTAAAGGAGTTGTATGCTCTTTGAAGGGCAAAGCGAACGATGGTTGTACTATGCGCCGGTCGTAGAATGACTTGAAACGCCATAAATTGAGTGGAGTTAATTAGGAAAATAGCGAACTTTAGTGTCCCCCGAAGCTCGACTGTGAACGCCTCTGGTGGGTGGTTGGCTGGCAGTACTCCAGAATGAGTCAATAGGCACTAGCGCAAACTGAATCAGTATGTTGTTAATATTTAGCTAGTTCTAAAAATATGATTATTGATTTACTATTGGAATGCAATGACTCGCATGGAGAGAGGTATATTGGTCAGTGGTGTAGGCGTATTCGCCAGTGATGTAGGCGTACTCGCCGAAAGCTTTTGCCATATGCCTCTCCGTTCCAGAAAAACATCTTGCGATAGCAGCCCGCCGGAAATTCTCTTTCCGCACCGTTCTCTGTCCCATCCGCGTATTTACTTGAATAGCGAAATTCGAGCCAGACAGTGGATCGAGTTCTCGATCGCGTCGCGAATTTTTTTTATCATGGTCCTGTAGGTGTTTCACTTAGAGGGTTGATCATCATTTATAACCAAGAAGGTGATAGGTAACATTTTTCATGATAAGATGGATTGGACATTATATGTCTTTTCGTCGTAATCTCTTAATCAGAAACAAGAAAATGAACTGTTGGTCCCGTTGCGATAACGGTTAACAGTACGAACGTCACAGCGTACGTGCTTAATTGAGTTTCCGATGCTATGTAACGGTGTTCCCTTCGACTCGCTGTTACTGATTAATAAATTACGACGAAAGAGGTGACCCGCAGTTCCCTCTCCATCGACCATCGCTCGCTTCGCTCTGAGTGCGTGTGGCGATGGTGCTGACGTAAGCGAAGGCGCGTCTTCACTGTTCAACCGGTTGATTCGATGAATACGACGCGAACGACAGGGTTATTTTTGGAGACGCATGCCCCAGTCGGCTGCCTGCTTGGCACGCATGGCAGTCCGGGGTGTTGGCGGTTGTACCTCTAAAGTGGTCTCGTACCTGTTTGTCCCGAGCGCCTTGGGAGATGTGCGCAGATCTTTGTTAAGCGAGCTTAATTAAGCCACAGCAATAAGACGAGTAATTAGGATACGAGTAGAATTCAGCTTAATGTTGTGTCACATAGCAAGAAGTATGTCAAAATCTGATGTTTCTTAAGACGAGATATTGTGATGTCATTTTCATTTATGCACATTGTTCTACGATTACATGGGTATTGTTTAGGTCTACTGCGCCGTCGTACGAGCTGCACTGTAATGACGACTACTCTCTGAAATTCAAATTCGTGCAAACTTCGTTGGAACAACGCTGCGTCAAATCGCAATATTGCACAGAAGCGGATTGCTTCATTGGATTGGTTGCGAGAAAACTTGACTTTTTGCCAAAGTCCTCTACTATTCACATTGCAAGCTGTCCGTCTAGGCTGTACCTGAACATTGGGATATTAGTCAGGTAAGCGAATGATGAATGTAGACGGGCTAATCTCGGAAGCGAGCCTCTTGTGAGCTACCGCCTGACTATTTACGTCCCAATCACGCGCTATGCAATTTCTTTTGTCTTCTATTCCCTACTGTTACGCATGATTAGATCTCATTACGGCTTCCTAGATTGAAAAAGTGATTCGCGGTCAAATACACTATTGTTTCTGAATATATATATATTATAAATAGTTTTTATTTAACAGTAAATAATGTTTAATAATAATAGACTAATAAACGTATTTATTTTTAGTAGTTTAATATGATTTTATGTCAAAAAATTTAATTCACACGATCTTGAGGCGGAGGTAAACGGTAAAGCAATACGACGCATGTTGCACTTGATGGAGATTGCATTGCTGTATACTTCTGGCATTTTAGAGGGGTATAAATTCAAACAGATTGACCGAAATATACCCATCGAACCACGTAGACTCAGAAATTGTATTTTTTGTCGAGATGCGCAAAGAAAGTGAAATTTGTTCTTGTTGCTCATGTTATCATAATGTAGAATTTCAGATTTGAGACGAATGAGTATGTATTCTTGAACATTTTGTGCGCGAAGGCCAAAAAGCGTCATACTTTGCAAGTTATAATAACATGAGCATCTGCGATTTATGTTTTAATTGCTTTTTCGCTCGCTTAGAGCTTTTCCAACGAAAAAGGATACGAAATTCGAATTCAGCATCAAAAATCAATATTTTAGGCTAAACTTGTATGAATTTGGTTCCTATGGGACCGTATTCAAGAGTGATCACTCGTATTATGTCCTCGTCCCGAGCGGTCGCTCGTTCTCTTTCCGAGTTCCGTCTTCACTTTGTCACGCGCCTTCTCCATTCTTCCTTTATATTGTTCACCCTTCCGTTTGTGAGCTAAAGAAGGTCCTTTGCTGTTATCGAGTCCCCTTCCCGCGCATAAATTGTAACAGTCCCCTTAAAAGGCGAAAGTTAAATCAGCGTTAATTTTTTATTATCGTCCTAGTTCCGTAACTCGAGTTCCACCTTATTTAGCGTTACTCTTGACATAAGATCCGCCTTCATTCATTTTGGTGGGTGTGCGACTAAGTGTGCTCATTTGGAGCGAAGTCAATAATTCATGCGGAATAGCGATGCTTTTGTCCAATTCTTCATCCAACAGCAGTCTGGACTATTGAAGCGCCTTTTTTATCCGGCGAATCATCTGTTGACACCGCGCACATAATTGTGCAGCTGTGTATTTTTGGCTTTTATTATTATCCTCGCCTACTAGCATGAGCACCACACAACATAACACGGCACCACACAACATAACACGGCACTGCGCCGTGCTATAAATGACCGCTGAAAGCTGCTTTCACTTTAACACTCTTGCACTACATGTCATCCACTCCAGGGCATTTTTTCTTGCTTTTCCTTCGCTGCATTCTGTATATAGCACCATCTTGTACGGGGTGAAGAAGTAATCGCATTGCGACGAGCGGACACGAAATCGAAGGCACAGTGAGAATTTGATCGGCTCGACGGCGGCGGGCGACTGTCATAGACGCGACGATGACGCAAGCGGCGCGGTCGGTCGGAGCAGACAGCCGACCGATCGATCGGCGCTTCATGAGAATGCCGCCGACCGCGAATGCGAGCCGACTTTGCTACCGACTGCGTCCGCTTGTCGTCGAGTAGTCCGTCTTGAGCGCTCTCTTCCGCTCACCGCCTCAGTCGCCACTCCGCATTTGCTACTCTCTTTCTTTAGCGTAGCTTTCGCGTTTCGACTTTCAGCGTGTTTTGTCGCTCTTGCAGTCAGGTTTTGTCACTCCTGTAATCCATTTGGTCAAATTAGCGTTCTAGTTGACTTTAGAGATACAGAAGTTGGTGCAGAGCTGATGAAATTGAATGCAAGATTGGCGAAATGAAATGTATGAATGAGAAGTTAACCCGCCTTTCATCATATTTCGTCGCTCTTGCATTTCATTTCTCAATCCTTACATTCAGCTTTGTCAAACTATTGTTCTAGTCGAATGCAAAACTAATGAAATTTAATGCAAGAATACGAATTGTGGTGACAGGTGGTGCCTTTCGATTCCTCTTTGATCTGTAAAGTCACGCTTATACTTAAACTTAAGTCAATAAGATGGCGATCATATGCATGCTGTGATAGGTCCCACTTCTACTTTCAAGGTGTATCAATGTTCACTCATTCATCTTCCTTGTCTTTAACTGACGACGCAGGACTATTTTTACCAAAAGTCGAGATGATCTCGAAACTTCTTTCATCCTATTCGATTTTCATTTCTAAATCCGCGAACATCAGTATTATTATGCTTCTGACCGGTTAGTTGATCCATGATTACAATCTTATTGTCTAAAAATATCAAATTTTGTTACTGGTCCCTGTCTTTAACACGAGGGTTTGTTATGATACTCTTTGTTATAATAAGAGTATAAGAAGGATACAGTCAAAACCGGATAAGCGGACATTGACCCTGCAAGAAAAAAGTGTCCGCTTATCCGGTTTGTCTGCTTAAGCGGTCATGATTGAATACAAATGTCGCACACGGGGCTTGGCAAAAATGTCCGCTTATCCAGTTTGTCCGCTTATCCGGTTTTGACTGTAGCAAAAAGGAGAGGGGACATCATGCTTAACTCGCAGAGAAACACTTATTTTTGGATATTTTTGAAGTCAAGCCGATATGAATAGTGTCCCTTTTGGAGTGAAATGCGTTTTTATTAAAGTTGAAATCGTATACCGGGATTTAGCCCCTTTTTTAACAGTATATTTGAAGCGATATTGTTAATTAGACTGAAGACTTGTAGGTGAGGAGAATTCTATATTAGAAACCCGGTAGTTTTTTATTAAGAGATATTCGGCCGTTGAGTGCTGCGGAGGGGAATGTACCCTGAATTGTTTCCAGCTCCACATGACAAGTCAGCTGCGAATCATATCAATTTATAGTGTAATTAACTTATCGCGAAATAGTCCTGACATACGTCAAGCTACGGATCATTTCACAAGGCTATACAGTGAGCAGAACTCTCCTTTAAGCGCTGATTTTAACCTTAAATAAAGTAGAATTGATATTTGTGTAATGCTGGAATTTTTGGATTTAATACGTAAATGTAAAATTAGCAACGCTAATAGGATTTATGGGAATTCTAAAGAAGCCGAACCATCGAAAACTCGCCAGATCTTTGAATGCTTTAGCTGAGCTCGGATTTCTGCATAGGCTTCACATTTATATCTCTGCTAAGACGGATTAGGCCTTGAGCGCGAATACAAAAAATGTAAATTTTCACATTTAATGAAAATATTTGACATTTTGATATTTGCAGGGCTCTCTGTTTTAAATGTCACATTGGACCGGTTCCATAATCGTTTCCTAAGTCATTCTTAAGTTATGCATTACTTAAGCCCATTATGAAGCATAGCGCTGAGTATCGCAATGAATTGCTTAACTTTAGGAAACGATTATGGAACCGGCCCATTGTTTCACTTTTTTATGTGCTCGTGGGTTC
Organism: Plectus sambesii; assembly: GCA_002796945.1. Taxonomy (NCBI): domain Eukaryota; kingdom Metazoa; phylum Nematoda; class Chromadorea; order Plectida; family Plectidae; genus Plectus; species Plectus sambesii. Next base: position 20,347 of record NIUQ01002477.1, read on the forward strand.
TTGGCTATATGGGCGCTGTTAGATCTTGCTCATTCCCATAGTCTTAGTATCTGTTGCTAGCTGGACATAATGCAGATCAGAGTTGCGAGCGTCCCAGTTTAATGAGTTGAACGTAGTTTGATTAGGGAAAGTGTTCGGTATGACAGCTGAGCGCGGTTTTAATCATTTAATTAACTGTTGCAAGAGCGTGACCGATACCTGCTTGATTATTCATTCGATCGCGGTAACTGCAATGGCGACATTTATTCTGTATCTGATCGTTGATGTGTGAAAATATTGAATGATCGAAGCGTTTCAGTTCATTAACCGATCGCTCATTTCTTGAGGAAATTGCGTTGAGAGACGCGTCATTGCGGTCCGCTGCTAGGTAGGGAGAGAATTTTTGATTAGCTACTAGTATTATATCGTGTAAACCACTTGAGAGGCCCGGAAATACGGATATTTGTTGAAACTGAACCTTCAGCTGTTTTTCGAAACTATCGCGGTGGGAGGCAGACTTTGTGTGGTTTTAATAGCGAACTATGTGAGTGTTGTCTTTCCTAGTTGATAGTTTTCTTACCTCAAATATAGCAGATTCGCTACGCTTTCAAGCCCGGACTTGACTTAAGCGTAAGCTTAAACTTCGGCCGTGCTTATATTTCCAAAATAGCACGCTTTATTCGACGAGTTAAGAATTATATTGGGTTGTTAGTGGTGTACGTTTAGGACAAGCAAAGAGTCGTTAAAACAAACTGTTTATCATTAAAATATCGATATCGTATGGCCCTAATAAGGCGGTATTATTCGTCACATGTCGAATAACAAGTGCTATTTTGAAGATTCAAGCAGAGTGTTAGGCATAAGCTTAGGTTTAGGTTTTAAGGACATTACTTAAATAAGCGAATGCATGGAAAGGTGACGAGTGTGCGGCGGCGATACGAGGGCGATGTATTTGGCCGTGTTGATGTTTACTTTTTCCGCACTTTTTCTCTCTTGTGAAGGCACGGATGTTTGTCGGCTGCTACGTAACACAGTGCAACCACCATGCGGTCGGCCTGGAGATCGCCCACCGCGAGGGGGGTGGGGGTTAATCATTATAGGGGCGCGGCGAGCGACGGAGCCAAACCGCGAGTGCGAGCACGGCGGCTGCAAGTGTGTAAGGTGGAAGAAAAACATGTGACGAACGAGTTGTTGGCGTGCGAGCGCGTAGCGCGCCATTGCGACGACGATTACGCCTGTCAATACCAGCACTCGGCTGCTGCAGCCGCCGTTGCCGCCGCCGCCTGCGTGACTGAGGCTGTGCCCTTATTGATCGCCTGCGCATTTACCGTCGCGCTGCGCTGTGCCTTGCTCGATTGGCCGGACGCATATGAACGACGGGCGCTGAGAGTGAATGCATCAGTTGCAATTTGAAGAGAGTTTGCCGAGGCATGCGCGCTTATTTATCCGACTCTCTGTTTGTCTCTGGCTGTGTTTATTTGCTGCCGTTGGGATGATCAAGAAAGAAGCATCGCCTCTCTACACGCTCGCGAGTTGACTTGTTTTGGCGATTCGAATTAGTGTTTCATTAACGTCGTCAATTCACGCTCCACATTCGATTCGAGGCGCACTTGCTTGTTTGTCTGTTTTGCGGGTTGGTAAATTGAAGAGGAAGGAAGAAGATTTCTGTCTGGTCTATCTGATTTCAGTCTCACCTCGCCTCCGCTTCATATTGTGAAATTCATCTGGTGCTCGAACTTGAGTGCGTTTGTTCCATCAAAGTGCAACGCTTGGATTGCGTGCATTTCTGGCTTCGTGTTGAAGGTTAGGGAAGCCTAGCTGGCGGCGGTACGTCGTGTTTCTGCGTTTATTCGCTTATTAATTGAATTCGTTGGGCTGCTCTGTCG
>NIUQ01002478.1:0-22341 GCA_002796945.1 Plectus sambesii
CATTTTACAGCACAAGACATAACCGGCAATTCATTCCTCACGCGGAGTGAGACACTGGTTGACAACTTGTAAAAGATTTGAGTTCTCAAGGGCGGCGGCCACGCGCTCTTTGTCGGCCAACTGCTTATTAACTGAAAGAGGACGAATAAGTGAACAAAAATTTGCGCAAACGAGAGTTGCACAGCAACGTACTGGCAGTTTCCGAAGCATGCGCTCCGGGGGTGATGCGAACCGTGACCTTGAAGCGCGGCGGGAGTGAGCGCAGAAGTTTGACGCGGATGGCCAAGCCGATCAGAGTGGCCATGCTGCAGTGGGGGATTGTCGGCGTGAAGCGCACGTCGATGTAGTTGCGTTCATCCTCAACATTTATTAACTCTTCCTGCACCACGTTCAATTGCTCCAATGTCAGTGGATGCTCCGGGTCGTTGATGTCTCGGATCAGGTCGAAGATTTCCCGCGCATCCACCAAGTCGGCCACATTTCCATCAAGATCGTTCATCGTCCGCTCGCGATCGGCCGACTTCGCGTAGATACGAGGAGCAGCATTCTCTAGCGCACTCATCGTAAATCAGCAAAGATGATATGAGAATGACAATCACTGGATCATCAAAATGTCGTAACCAACAGCGACGGTCAAGCTTAATAAGAAATTTTGTGCTCGTTCGTGTTGACGCTTAATTTTCGATGAGACGAAAATAAATGACAGTACTCCTTCTCAGGATTCTTTGCAAGACTCATGGTCGTTTATGCAGTCATTCAGACATTGGCTGCAAAGCGCGGAACCACTCTAATTTCTCTCTGTTCCAATGCTGAGACTTTGTTCACACTTCATGATCACACCCTAGCATATTGTTTCCATGTATAATAAAAGCGATGAAGCAGGCGAGCAATTTAGAATACCCGCACGCTGACGATGCACCAAAACTAATATAGCGGTGAGAACTATTTACAAATCCGCTTTGGTACGAACTCCTAAGGGGAGTGGCTTTGGGGGGAGATGGTGTTGTGCTGGTGCAGTGGCTGTGCGTCTAGCCGAACGTTGCGCAGACCGATCGTGAGCATGTTGTGCACGACGTTCTACGTAATCGATCGACTTGTCATCATCATCACTTTGATCACCTCCTCCCATGTGCACGCCTTAGGTTTAGGCTTAGTCTTTACCGACGCCTTTTATTAGAGTTGCAGTGCATTCACTAACGTCTTTTTTGTTCTGCTGCGCTCTCTGCTTACCCTTCCGACCACACAACATGCCATTGGGCCAGTTTCATTATACGCACTTAAGCTAAAGTCGTACTTAAATGCTATACTTATCACTGCGTTAAGTACGACTTTCGCTAAAGTACGCGATATGAAATCGACCCATTGTTAATAGCAATATCAAATGATTAGCCATTCAGCATCGCCGATGCAGTGCTCTTTTTCGTAGCCCTTTCAGCAAGAGTAATCTGATTTGACGACTTCGGGTTCAAAGATCAACTGGTGTGATTTTGGCTAACAGCGATGTCATCGAAAAGTAAACGGAATAATTCGATACTTTTCATTCGTTACATGCGGATTCGTTACTTGCGGCGACGAGACATCGGCTAAAATATTTAAATTCGATGTTTGTGTTTATATTGTGCGGTTTGTGCATTTCCACCGTCCTTTTTAATTTTGAGAAATTTCGTCAGATCTTTGCCAATCGTTGGCATATTTCACAACCTGTCAGTATTATTGCAGATTCATTCACATTCATTGCATCAGATAGCAAATAGTGACAAAGAGAAAAATTTACTACGGCTTATTCAGGTGAAAAAGAACAGATATGAGGTCGATGCGATTCACTCGCGCCATTTACACGGCGGGGCATTGATGACACGCGCAAGGCTGATTGTTGAGAGTGTGCGAATTGTGCGCGGGGTGAATGACGAGGGACGTGGTAGCGGGGCGTTATCGGAGTATGTGCGACCATGAGCGGAGGCGCGCGCACATTGCGAACCGTCGTCATGTTTACGGGCCGGCCTCTTCGGTCGAGACACGTCATCGCCGTACTACGACGCCGTGCGCTGCTTGGCCGCTCGCCAATCAGCTGTAAGCGCGAGTCAGTCGGCCGCCGCACGCATTGATCAGCAGGCCGCGGCGCCCACGGCCGCCGAGAGAGGTCGCCCCGAATTTATCTATCGCTGTGGTCAGTGGTCAGCACAACACCGGCCAGCCGCGAGGTCCCCCCTCCCCGCCGCCTTCGCCGCTGACCGGCCAACGCCGACGCGATTTGCGCGCTAGCCCTCGGTGTTTTCAGCCCGCTCTGCGCGCTGTAATCTACGAAATGAACTCGACGAACAACCACGACGAACAGCACGGCGACCAGCACGGCGACCACCAAAAAGTCAACGGTGGTAAGTATTAGTTACTTGTACAGCAACTGCTTTTATAACGCTTATCTTTATAATATAGCTGTCTTCATAACGTCGATTCTTGCCATTCCCGTGTACTATGTTTTGTACAGGGCCAACTGCTTTCATAACGTAACTGCCTTTATAACTTCGCTCTTCGGCCGTCCCTTGATCGACGCTATAAACACATTTGGCTGTATTAAATACTTTTATGTGATTTGTCATCATTTTGATACATTCGCTAAGTCGTTTTAGCGTCCCCGAGCTCCGCTCCGACCAACGGCAGCGCTGAGTCGCACACGTCAGATGATGATGGCGCTCTCAGGGTGGGAAAATGCAAATGGTACATTTTGTCTTCTGCTACAAATATCTCATCGTGCTATCCTTCTATCTCTTTTCAGGTTCAACGTGCTGAAAGGTTTTGGCTTCATAACGCCGGACGATGGCTCGGATGAAGTCTTCGTTCATCAGGTAATTAGTTGTTGCCGCCAAAAATAGCTTGCATAGTATCCTAATCAGGCGTGACTTACTACGTTTAGTCTGTTTTGAAAATGCCTGGATTTCGCAGTTTGGAAGCGGGAGAGGTCGTCGAGTTCAGAGCCAAGCAGAGTGAACGGGGCTGGGAGGCGACACAAGCGTCGGGTCCCGAAGCGACCGACTGTAAGGGAAGTACAGTTCGTCCGCTTGGCAAAAAGAAACATAAGAAAATTCGGTAAGTCTCTTCGAACGTTGGCGCTACACATGTACAGTCCGGCACGCCGAAAATAAAATCGGCAGAGTGCGCTGCGGGGTTATGGCGAAGCGGTGACGCTCTTTGACGAGCTCCCATGACTATACTCCTCCCACGACTTTGAAGCCAGTCATTATACTCCTCGTCCCTGTCTACTAGCTGAAATCGAACGAAACGTATTTTTGCCTGTCGTCAACAAATCTCATTCAGAGTCATATATTCTGGCGCTATTTTCGTGTTTCCTCCCATGCGAGTACGCTGCTCGCATTATTGAAGCCGGCGGCGGAATTCCTGTTTCTTTTCTTCGAGTGTGTGTGTGGCTCACTGCGATTGTATTTCAGTTGCTTCAACTGCGGTCAGTACGGCAATCACTTGGCGGCAAAGTGCAAGCTGGGATCGGTGGAGAAGGTGTGTTACCACTGCAAGGCGATCGACCACTTGATCGCCGATTGCCCGGAACGGACGAGTGGACAGAAGCATTCGGAGAATAACAACGGTCAGGTGTTGATCAGCTCTCCTACACCTCACATCATGCAGGACAACGGCACCGCCAACCAAACTTCCGCCGAATGACTGTGCCCACCTCTGTGCCTCGCAGCTCACTAACCTTTCGACGCTGTTTTTTCTTGTGCTCTCCTCGTTACTACCTCCGTTGTACCATTACTAGCTCTATCCCCCATCGTGGATTGTTATCGTCTGCGGCTCGCGTTCGCAGGCTCGCGAAATTTTTTCGATTCGCTCACGTTCATTCAGGGATTACGTCTGCTCGCTCTACCTCAGGATACTTTCAGTCAACGTTATGACTTTACGGTTCGAACTCCTGCTGCTGCTGCTGCACAATCTTGATCATATTGTGCTACCTCAATCGCGTGCTCATAATTACAGTAGCTACTTCTAGATTTCTCCTTGACACTCGCAGTATTGTGCACGCGAAAAGCGTTATAATCGATAAAGTTTTGAAGCCGTCGCTCTGGTAAATGCAACCCGAGTCAAACGGTACTCCATCAGTTTATGCTTCGACAATGCACTTCAGTGAGGATCAACTGTCATATTCGCACAATTAACAAAAAGCTGAAACTTATTTTGGCGCGCCAAAACTATCAAAGTAGAATCATGTGACCGTGACAAAGTGGTGAAAAGTGTTTGATATTGATCAAGGCAGTAGTGTTACGTCAACAAAGGGGCGGGCGGAAAGAAGGGCAGTGCTTAGTCATGAACTTTGGAATAACAAGGAGGACAGTACGGCAAGAATAATCACTAGGAGAACAGCGCTAACTTCGGACCTAGCACGTTTTTTGTACAATTGAACAAACAGTGGCAGGTCGCCTAAGAGGACCGACTCCCGACAGGATCACCAGTCGCACTTCGGGCAGATCGGCGCTGCTCCATAACGAACGACAGTAACCGCCGGGCGGACCCAAGCAGAGATCTGGCCGCTCGATGAGACGGAAGCGTCGGCCAACAGACGCAGCAAACCGAGCACATTGGCACACGCAAGTCGCGACACGTAAAGCTTGAGGAGCTGGCACCTTCAACGGACGTAGCACCCAGCGGCAGACAGCGGCGAGCCCATTAGCTCCGACCGCCTCTTTCTCCTTCGCCGCACAAGGCCGACTGACGCGTAGACGCCGAGCGCCAGAACGAGCAGCAACCCGCTCAACGCGGTCAGCGCCGAGAACACCATTCGACTGACGCACACGCGGCGATCAACCACCGCTTCTGAAGGTCACTCATTAGCACAAGTGTCACAAAAGAGAAAGCCACGTCGCCCACCTTGACCAGCTCGCTCTAAATGAGAGCGCTTGTCGGCCTGGTAGGCGGCCGACAGACAGTAGTCGGATGGCGGCGTGTGCTCGTCGCTGACGCATATGTCCGTGTGCACATGCATCTTGTCAACGCTGCGCTTTACCACCGCGTTATTTTCCAAGTCGAACAGCAGACTGTTGACGGGCGCGGTGATCAGGTCGGGACAGAAGGGCGGCTGCAAGTGTGCGTATGATTTTTTGCGACTGAAGTTGGTCGAAGCGAATGGTACCGTGGGAATGTCGTCGCAGTTGCTGACTCCGTTTTCATCGGCGATGTCGGAGCAGATGACAAACGAGCAGCGGATCGACAAAAGAGCGTTGTCGGGCACTTTGAATGCGTGCCAGTGCACGATCGCCAGGTCGTGGTAGGTGTCGTAGTGCGGATGACCCAAGATATTAATGTCCGTCGAGCAACTAAAGCACTATTTTCATTCCATCAGACCTACTGCCGCGCACTTTTTAAACTGACCCGTTTTCATCAATCACTAAGTATTCTTGCCCCGACAATTTGTCGCGCACCGTGCAGTTTCGCACGTGGAAGCCATAGGCGTCTGAAACACGTAACTGTAACAATTACAATTTGCCCCTACGCATGACAGCTATCCCTTCGGATGGCTATTACCTGAAGGCGGGTTCAGACTCCACTCGATGCGCAATTGCTGACCAATAGTCGCGTCTTCGACGGCTTCCTTGGCGGAAGGACCGTAGCCGTGATGCTCCTCGGGTTCGGGCACTATGCGCATCAAGCAGTCGGGTACGGCCGCTTTCTGTTCCACCTTAGTCGGAATGAGTTTCAGTCTGCAAGCGACACGCATGGAAAACGTTTTTTAGCTGCTTGTCCTGCTTACTCTTCTAGCGCTTCCTCAATTCGTCGCGGAATGTTCTCGGTTTCGTAGCGAATGCGCTGATTAACGCAACGCGTGAGAAACGACTGGATGGTCGAGCTGCCATCTTCATTCTGATAGTAGACGATCACCTCGACCGAATATCCACTCTCTTCGGGCTGAAAAGCGCGGCTTAATAGCTAGCAAGAAAAGCGCATGATAATGGCTGTGTACCCCGGCGCCAGGATTCAATCGGCCGCATTCTTTGTAGGGGAGGGTGAAGCTGAGTTCAGCATCGCCGCCGTCGAAACGTTTGTGACACCTGCAAGAAGACAAGTGGCTTGGTTGACAGATGATCGATCATCGGTTGGTTGCATTCGCACGGCGGGTCGGGCCCCGTGGCTGCCACATGCGTGCACTTTTTGCAACCGACGGCCCGCGCGCGCGGGCCGACCTCGACCGACCCGGCGCGCAAAACAAGGCCGGTCCGTTTCTACGGCCGTCGCGTAGGACATTCAGAGCCAGGAGGGTGGAGGTATTGACGACGCACGGACGGCCCACTTACAGCGGATTGTCTTTTCTGTCGCGCGCGAACACCTCGCCGACGAATGGAAAGAAGGTCTTGGCGTTGAAGACGATCCCACTCTCCTCGCAGATGACGTGCGGTTTGCCTGAAAAAGATGGCGTAAGACGGATGCGCCGATTCAAACGTGGCGGCCGCCGGTCCCCGCCAACACTCGGTCGCGAGACGAACAGTGTCGGGCACATCTCGACAGAGTCGACACGCGCCTCCCGCACCGCAACGCCGTAACGCCTTTCGAGTGCGCCGTCGGCGGCCGATCAGCCACACTCGGATCATGCAGCAATGTACACACAGACTTACCTCGAATGCGATTCGGTGGCACCGACGGCGTTGTTCGACCTTGGGTAGTTGTTCGCGGCACCTCCGTTGTCACAATAGCCTCTGTAGGCGGTGCTCCTGAGCTCACGGACGGTTGTCCAGAGTCAGTCGTTATCGGCGGATTCTCAAAAGGAGTTGCCGATGTCGAGGAGTCAGTGGCGTTACGAGGAGGGCCCGAAGAAAGAGGCGAAGTCGCCGTGCTCTCTGTGTTCGGTTCGCTAGGCGTGCTGATCGGAGCCGTTTGCGTAACGACCGTTGGTGGTACGGATGTAGGACGATCAGAATTGGGAGTGGTCGTCTGAATATTTTCTTGTGTAAGTGGTGGACTAGAACTAGGTGCACTCGGCGTGCTCTGCTCCGGCGCAGGCGGAGTTGTTTCCGTTGACGTCTGACTCGGCGAAGTCGTCTCACTTTGGCTTTCCTCAGGGGGCGCCGTGACGCCTGGCTTTGTTGAACCAGAACTTGGCGTCGACTCGGACTGAGGAAAAGTCTCAAGCGTCACTGGAGAGCCTGTTTCAGTAGTTGCACTGGAAGGAGAAGGCACAGTGGTCAATGACACATCCGGGGTCGATTGGGGGGTTGTGGGCGTGACGGACCCTTCACTTGTGATCGGAGGCGTTGGCGTTTCTTCGCTGCCAGGCGGAGATGAAGACGTCGCGGGAGGAGAGCTCTTTGTAACTTCGGAGGGCGTTGGCGACTGACTAGAAGTTATCTGCGGCGTATTATTCGTTACACTCGCCGTAGATGGTGTTTCATTGGGAGACGGAGACGACGACTCGGGGATGTTTGGCGTTTCCGACGGATTTGGAGGCACTTCGGAGACAGTTGAACTCTCGGGCACTTTCGGGCTTGCTGTCGATGACTGCTGCGCGACAGTTGACGGCGACTCTTGAGGAGTTTCGTACGCATTTGGCACTGTTGGCTGAGTCGTTCCCGACGTTGCTGATGGAGTGCTTCCCGGCGGACTCTGATCAGGAAAAGCATATCGTGTCGCTTCACCATCATCTGGACTTGGTGTAGTTCGGTCAGAGCTGATTTTGTCAGGAGGAGCATATCTGGTCGATTCACCATCATCTGGACTTGGTGTAGTTCGGTCAGAGCTGATTTTGTCAGGAGGAGCATATCTGGTCGATTCACCATCATCTGGACTTGGTGTAGTTCGGTCAGAGCTGATTTTGTCGGGAGGAGCATATCGTGTCGATTCACCATCATCTGGACTTGCTGTTGTTCGATCAGAGCTGATTTTGTCGGGAGGAGCATATCGTGTCGATTCACCATCATCTGGACTTGCTGTTGTTCGGTCGGAACTGACTTGGTCAGGGAATGCATATCTTGTCGATTCACCATCATCTGGACTTGCTGTTGTTCGGTCGGAACTGACTTTGTCAGGAGGAGCATATCTTGTCGATTCACCATCGTCTGGACTTGCTGTTGTTCGGTCGGAACTGACTTGGTCAGGGAATGCATATCTTGTCGATTCACCATCATCTGGAGCTGATGTAGTTCGGTCGGAACTGACTTTGTCAGGAAATGCATAGCGCGACTGTTCCTCATCTATATCTGTTGGAATAGTTTTAGCAGTTGAGATTTTGTCCGGAAAAGCATAACGAGATTCTTCACTGTTGTCTGGCACAGTTGTTTCGGGGGGAGGTCGCGTTTCTTCTGGGAAGGCATAGCGAGACCGTGCGTCCTCCTCTGGTGGCGGGTTTGAAGATACGGCTGGACTGCTACCGGTGGTTACCGATTCAGTATCGGGATACGCAGGGGGAGGGACGTAAGCGGGCTCAGATGCTGAAACATTTGGGCGACGAGGCGGTGAATCGGGCGGTTTCGATGCAGAATCTCGATAAGGATTATCGCCATCGGCAACTTGATAAGGTGGAAGTGGGGCAGGATAAGCGATTTTTGCAAGCGTCGCTGTACGACTCGCCTGCAGTCGAAATGGAAGAGGTCGACCAGAAGATGATCGCCCATTGTTAGAACCGGCGGGGGCAGTCCGCCGTGGAAACGGCAACAGCGGTCCGAGACTGTATCCTTTAGCCGCATCTTGTCGATTGCGTGCCTGCTTCATGTGATCGGGCAGAACAATCGAGCCGCCACGTTCCCTCGACGACCCCCGATTAACATCGGCTGACTGAGCGGCTATTAGGCCGCCGTGTAAGGCGAGTACCTAAACATGTGTAATGTTGATAAATGTGCGAAACGGAAGTGTTTCAAGATCCCATCACGATAAAATGGTGTGAACCCAGTTCCCCGACACACGGTCAAAAATGGGTTTAACGAAGAACGCCGTTATCTATCTCGAAGGCAAATGTTTGCGAGATGAAGTTTCTGATGGTCGACGACGACGACGGCGTTGAGCGGAAGAAAGTTCGCTGTCACTTTCTTGTACAGCCGCTCCGCGCCGAAATCGAGAGCATTAGGTTAGTCAGGTGAGGAAATTGTGTAATCGGCCGCCGCACAGGCCACGCTCACAGTTACTGCTGCGTCTGACAAATTCCCGTCCCCTGCACCATCCAGTCGACGTCGCCAATGAATCAAACGCATTGTCATATGTCAAGTTAACTCGCACCGGCTAGTAGCAACACATGAAACTATTTCAAGTATCCAATCGACTAGATGGCAATGGCAGTCACTTTATGAGAGCACGATCACGGCATCTCTTTGAAATTTTTTGCAGGTGATTCGCATAAAGACGCGTCGACGTATGCAAATCGCACGCGAAGGCCAGGCAGAAAAGAAAGATTCGCACAAACCGTGAAAATTAAGCGAAGACGAAAAGACGAAGGAGATAAGGCGAAATAATCCATGTGAGGCGAATATCCTCTGGGAATACGAGAGCCAACCACTAATCACATGGCCATTGTTGGACAGAGCAGCGAGCGCCCACTCTGCAGTTTCCGGCCTTGACAGACAATTGGCAGGGCGAACAGCTTTGGGCGCCGTTGCGTTCCTTCCGACGGCCGCTGTGATCGGCGATCCTTTCCAGACGCCAGTCAGGGGTGAATGCGTGCGGGCCAACTTACCGAAGGCGAAACAGTGTTTACATAACGTTTCGGCCGGGCGAATTTTACACTTGAACGACGGCAGGAATATCGCGATCGGTTCTGGGACATGGACGGCGCCGTTGGCCCCGTTTCGTCCGCCGGCGCACGCAACTCTACGGCATTGCGCATCGTCGCGGCGGTGTTTTTTTCGGAGCATCCACACTGTCAACCGTGTCGTCTCGGCCGACGGTCCAGCCACTCCCGCACAGCGGTCGCGCGCAATATGTTCGGCCATCGTCCACTCGAATTGATAACTTTTGACCTATATGGCAGGGGAAACTCACCCTCCTATCAGCGTTCTCTCTCTCTAGACCTCATTGAGAACGACAATAACTGTTGCTCGACGTTGTCAATATGCCACCTCTACACGACTACGACAACCATTGTGCTCTCTCCGAGCAAATGAACTCTGCGGAGAATTGTCGACTCCTTCATCGCAACTCGAATGCATACATTCCTCTGACCTGACAGGAAATGATCGCGTAGCTCGAAAAATTCAATTCCAGATAGCATAGTCAGTTATTTCGAGCAATCAACTCTGCCTCGACGATCGTAGCAGACGGCAGTGAGCTATTTAGCAGTGAGTCTTAGAAGCAGCATGGAATCAACTTTTAAAAAGAACTAAGCGGCTCACAAAATGAAATGTGTCAACAGAAATATACAGGTGACTGCAAATGAATGCATGAGCGATCAACAGAGTCCACGAGCGGTGGATACAGCCGAATGAATGAGTTCAAACGTCTTCGCGAAAGCCTTGCTTCATAATATGCGGAGTTCCCATTGAGGCGCGTGACTTTTTGGCGGCGTTGATCATAGAAGAAGTGGACATGTGCCTGCGGTAGTCGTCGCGAGGAGGCGGTCGGCAGAAGAAATAGTAGACGAGGCCGCCGACGATGCTGAAGAGGACGAGGGCGTACATCAGCCCCACCATGGCGAGCATGTACAGTTCGAGGCGTTCCATCGACCGCCGCATCGAGGTGATGTGCGTGACGGTGCGGTCGAGCGTCGTCAGCATCCACATCATGCTCTTGGCGGCGGCCTCCACGCTTTCCACCATTGTGCCGCTTGGGGAGCGCGGAGAAACAACGGATTAGCGGGCCAACAAGTCGACGCCGCGTCGAAGTAACAATGGCAGCCGAGTAACAACGAGCGCCTCCGGTGGGGGAGATGGATGGCGGCAAGGTGAAGCACGCGAGCAGGCCGCGCTCCCTCCCCGCCCGCTGCCAAAGGTATTCGGATGCGCGTGTCGAGGCAGCTCAGTGCCGCTTTACGTCACGCCGCTTTGCTCGACCACTCATTACCGCGCAAAGACGCGGCCGATTGATTCTGCGCGCTAACGCCAGCCGAGACTACCAGAGACATGTCGACACCGCCGACTGCCGCCGCCCCCCTCCCCCAGCAGCCACAACAAAAGTAACATATGCTCGATGAAGATTAAACTTTTATCGAGTTGCAAGCCTCCTATACTCGCGTATTACGAGCATAATCTTATATACGTTCTTATTACTGCTTCTTTCGGGTATTCACAGAGTGCTTTTACAAGTGATAAGTCACAAATAAACTTGTCTATCAACTACCATATGAGTGGGGAAAATGAAAGAGCATCTGATTTACTTGATACGTGAAACGCTGCACATTCACAAAAATTGTAATAAACCAGCAGCATCGAACGGCAGTATTAAGCAGGCATACAGTATATTATATATAAATGATTGATATCAGAAACGACACAATAATATGAGACCGAATATTATTCAGACAGCCAAAATAGAACTTTTTTGCGATCTATAGTAAGCGAGTGCACCTGAAGAGGTGATCAATAGTGACAGCAGCAATTCAAGGGGCATCCGGCTGCTGCGACCAATCTTCGTCAAAGTAGTCGTCGCTAGACTGATTGTCGTCTTCCTCCCACCCCTCCTCCTCGCTTTTTTGTTTGACACGCTCGCCCTGCTCGAGTAGCTGTCTAAGCAGCTCCCCACTCTGCTTTGCTATTGAAACATTGCCGTTGTAGTCGACGTACGATTCAGACTTTGTCCCCACCGCTCTCTTCTCCAACTGCGTGTCGTACTCTACTTGGCTTATATAACGGCTTAAAAGCAGCTGTTTTCTAGACTTGTTTATAGCTTTAGAGCTCCATCAGCTGGTCGGCCGATTCGCGAAAATGCTTCATCGTCAACCGTCTCGCTTTCGGCTTGCGCACAAATGACCGACTCTTTCTCGCGTTCTCTCTCGAAGCTAAACTTTCCCACTCTTACTGCTAAGCTCAATACAACACGTAACACAACAGCTAAAACAAGCTTAACGCTATATTTTTTACAACATACCCCGCCTCTTCGCGCCCGTGTCGGCTTTATCGTCCTTCTGCGCGGCAACTTTGGAGCGACTGCTGAGCGCAAAGATTTTCTCGAGCGCTGCCGCAGCCGCTTTTCTCATCATAGGCATGTAAAGCGGCCTTGTCTACCTCGTCTGCCCTCAGATCTTCTTATGAAAATAGCGATGAGCCATTAAAAACAATTTTAATGAGCACCGTCGACGGTGGTCGCTTTATTTGGAATAATACCGTACTCGATCGAAGTGAGAGTTAATATTTTCAAAACGATTTGCATGCATATTTTTTTCTTAATTCATTTGCGGTACGTATCGAAGGTATGGTCGATTGGTGGCCGTTGTGAAGAGTAGTGGCCTTCGGGATATTGGTTTCTCTCATCAATTCTGTTTCTATTGACATGCGAGCGATGCCGGGGACTACGCGCCGCTTCATATTCATCAGCCGCTATCTGCCCAGGGTTTGGGTTTGCAGAGAAACGTCGCGTCTGAACGGCAGCGAGTCGATCGTCGACGGGTAATGTCTGGTGTGCGGAGTTGCGCCGCAAGTTGTCATCTACCCTCGCTGTCGGAGAAGGCTGCCGGCGTTGGCGATGCGGCGATTCGCCGTACGGTCTCCTGGGAATCGACTCGCCTAAAATGCGTTCATTCAGTTTAGCGGTCGTCGAAGTCGTCGACTAACGGCCATAGTCGGCGGCAGTGCTCTCAGAAGAGTTGTTGCGGTGATAGTGAGAAGAACGACTTTCTTTCAGTCCGCTGTCAATGGGCACTGAAGGCAGTAAGTGCCCCTCGGTGTCCGAAGTGCGCCGACTGTCTGAGGCGCGCCGATCGCCCGAAGCACGCCGTCCCGTCGAAGGCGCGGTCATCGGCGCTTCGCGCCAGTTCTCCTGCTCCAGCTGCAGTCGCCGAGGTGACTGAGTCGTCGAGAAGGCCACACTTTTCCCAGAATGAACACTGCCAGTCGAACCGCGGTGATGACCGGGAGCCCGAGTGTGCGTGGCCGAACCGTGTGGCATGAGGGGATTGAGTTCACCAATTGGCGTCGTTGCCTGCAAAGTGAGCGGTGAAAGGGGACGATGGCAGTTAAGAAGAAACAAGGCTGAGTACTTGGCTATGGTTCGAGCTTGCGCATTTGCTGGCGATCGACTGTTGATAAGAGTGCATGTCTTTTTCGAGCGAGAAATTCTCAGCCTGAAGCGCCTCAACCTCACGCCTGAAGTTCAATGAGAGGGGTTAAGGAATGAGGGCAGAGTGCGACGATAGAGGAAAACCTGAGCTGCACAGCATGGCGACGCAGTACGTGATCGTAAGCGTTGTACGTGGGTTGAACGAGCAAGTGAGACGCCAGCCAGTTAATCTCCACCGTCAGACGACTCTCCTGTCGGTTCAGCCAAACACTGTCTGGCGCTAGAATCTGAAAGAAAGAGATTAGGTGTTAATACTGCTGTAGCACAGATTACTTGTTGGATCGACATCTTGGTCGACATGCACACGCCTCTATCGCTTTGGGCATTTTGGACGTAAAAGTTTTCGAGCGGGCAATTATCGACGAGAATGGATTTGTCGACGTATCCCGATAGCGACAGTACTTTGCAGGTCCAGCACACGTATCTCAAGTAGCCGGCGGGGACATTTCGCAAATCTTGATATAACACCGTGACGGCTAGAGTTTCATCCGGCGACGAGTGAGCCATCGCTCTCCAGCTCTGGCGATCTTTATCGACGAAAACGGTCGCCAGCGCGTCCTTCCTCGGGTCGTCCGTCTCACCAATCAAACTCAGCTTGATATGACTCACGAACGTCGAAGAGCGCAAGTGGATGGTCATCGGTAGCAGCATGCAATCGAGGTCGCCATCCGTTTCTGTAAAGGCCATGTAGTCGTCGCTGAAGTAGATGCCTTCGCCGCTGCCAGTAAAGTCAAATAGTTCGTCGCGAAGTTTGCTGTCGAACTGCGGCTTGTGATTGCCGAGAATGATAGAATAGCGCATTCTGCACATTGTTTCGCTGTTATTGACGCGTTGCAACTGGACAAGATGGCGGTTCCTTGAGCTCTTCTCCTCACTCACGTCCATATTTGGGCAGAATACAACGCGCCATTCCTGAGCGCCGTATCGAATAACACTTGTGTCATACCGACGGCAATCGATTTGTCCAGCAGCTGGAAGATAATATTCACATCGTAAGAGCTTGTCATATTACTGCTAAAGCGGGTGACACATTGCCAAGGCATTAAGATCATCGAGATGAATAAAAGTGCGAGCACCATGTCGCGGTTTCGAATCGCTGAATTCGCGCTGCTTGTCGACGAAGCGCTCGTTCTGCGTGTACGAATCTTGATTGATCAACGTAAAGCCATAATCGAGCGTACAGCTCAACCCTTCGCCGCTGTTCAATAATTCCAACGAAGGACTAAGATGAGTGCCCTCGCGTCGCGAGACATGCACACGCCAGCGATTACCGGCGTAGAGCAACTCACGCGAGATCACATCGTTCGGCGCGTTTGGGCTAACAATAGTGGCAGGCAGCAAAAAAGTAAACGTCCAGCAGTCGCTCGAATCGCGATGGTTGGTCACACGAAACAGCTGAGCCATACGGACCGCGATCCAGTCGTATGAAAAGGACGAGACGAATCGGGCGCTATCGACCAGCCGGCTACTCCGAGAGCTTCTTACCGCCTAATAAGTCGTGTCTCACGATTCCTTTGGGAGGAAAATAGGGTGCGGGGGCCAATGGCAATGTTGCGAATAAACGCTTTGGTGGGCAGACAACAATTAGCATTGACCGACCAGACGAGTCGACTAACGGGATTTCGGATTGGCGCTCGTTTGGCGGCCCAAGTCGAAGGCGGCTAACGATCGAGTGCGGGCGGAACGGCGGAGCGGCTCCATCCGCTGGCCTTTTATTTCAAATAAGTGTCAGCGAAGTCGACTCGGCTTGGATCCAGCCGATCAATGTCTGAGGCCGGCCGAATCGCGCGCTCTCTCCACACAACACATGCTGAACTGCGGCGACCTGCGGCGCCTTCCGATTCGAACGGCGCAGCGCGATGATTGTTCCTTGAATAATACATCAAATCGCATCGATCTGTCTTCGGTGTCACCTAGCAGTGCGGCAGTAGGGACCGACACCTCTGCGACTCGCCACCAGAACTTCACTCGATTAGCTTTTAATGAAGGACAGCGGACGACGGCATGAGCGACGACTTGACGCCACAGCGACGGTCGCCAGTCAATCGCGCAGCTATTTATCACATATAATAGAATACTATCCGCGCCAACTGCGCCTCCTGCCGGCAAATGTTGGCCTTCACACAGCTGGCATTCTTCGCACTTGCCTTGTAATCTGAGAGCATGTCTGTCAGGGCACTTTTCAAAAACTTTCCGCACAACAGTTGACACCTCGGGCGGAGGACGCAGCGCGGCAGTACACCAACAGCAGCAGCGGCGGTCAGAGCAGTGCTGTTCCATAATAAAAGTCCCATTTCTTATTCCCAAAATTTCGAACGCCGCCATACAAATAGCCAAAGAACTTTTTTTTCTCGTACAACTAGTTCTGTTGTGATGAGTGGGCAAAATTTGCGGCGATCAACAAGATCCACCAGAGGTTGAAACTCAGATTTTGCTCGGGGCTATCGATGCGTTCGCGCCGTTCAGCGAAGTACCTTTTCTAACTGATATTATGCGAGCGACAACTCTGGTCCCTTTGTCTTCCTCGCGACGCATCTTCCTAAATAGTGGCGGTGATCTTTGTTCAATCATTGTTACGGTCTATCAATAAGGAATGAAAGATTTGCTTCATTTGATTAGCGACTAAAGGTACTTTTTGAGTGCTAATTGGACTCATCAGGCGGTCTATTAACGCGAAGATGCTGCTTTTAACTGTCGCTTGCCGCCGCATCCCTTGGTTATTTTTACAACCGAATAACGCGAACTCTGAGCCGCCGCTGTTCCTCTTTGATGTATCATACTACGGCCGTGAAGCCCGGCACGGTAAAGCCGGGCCCGATCAAAGCGCCAGGAAGTAAAACTCCAATCGAGGTTGNGCCGGTTCCTCTTTGATGTATCATACTACGGCCGTGAAGCCCGGCACGGTAAAGCCGGGCCCGATCAAAGCGCCAGGAAGTAAAACTCCAATCGAGGTTGGACGCAGTAACTCGCAGGTATATCAATTTGTCTTCTCCTTTTCGCCACTGCTCAGTCTACTCTGCTGCAATTTCCGCTGAAAAAATGATATTGACGAATGTCTGCCACCCTGCCACCCGAGACTGTTACCATGCGTACGTTAAAAGCCGTCGTTAGCAGTCTCGTCGCTCGCCTGACGGCGTTGTCGAGCGACGAGACGGTCGCAGGTGAAGCCTTTGAGTCTAATAGCGGCGCCACTTACTATTGCTATGAGCCCGAGTGTTGAACGTTCACATGCATCTTCCAATAACTGAAGCCCTCTTGTTGTTCTCTCACTCTTTTGCGACATGGATTTAGAGCCAGACATTTGGGAGATCAACTATCCATTAGTGGACCGACAATTCGTTCCTTCGTCCAACCTGCTCGAGCAGGTGAGTATGACCCAGTATTCCAAAAATAGTTTATCAATAATCTCATACACTGCCCTATTAAAATAGGTATTTATTGAGTACTTAGCTAGTAGGTGTTAAAGAGGGAGCTATCGATTAACAATTGGAATACCACCGATCCGGTGACAATTGTCAGCTAGAGAGGCAGAGAGGCGTTGCGCTCCGTTTCGGCCGGATGGCGCGCAGCATTTGGCTGCAGATCACAATTTTGTGCACGACAGCGCCCGACGGCGTTGATGCGTGGCGTCAGTTTTCTCATGCGCTTCCATGCCGCGTGGGCTGGTGCGAGTCATTGTCACAGACCGGCGGACAGCCAAAGAGCGCCATTAGAACCATGGATGGGCGCCCGACCGCCCGCTTTGATTGCGCGAGGAAAGGCGATTTGTTCGCGTTCGTCAATCAAATCGACACCGGCTCGCTGCCGATTGCTCTGTTCGTCGACGCACTCGCCGAGTAATCACGTCACATAAAGCCCATCCTTTGGCTGTGACCGCATCGTCCGCCCGCCACTGGCAACTAGCAGCAAGTATTCCTTCAATCCAACTTTGCGCGATCAAATTCGATTCTTCGTACGAGAGTCGACTACGAGTACGGCTTCTGGGCGCTTATCCTTTTGCCGTCGCTATGCAGTCGGGAAGTGGCCTTAGCGGCGTATCAGTCGCCTTTGACGATAAACTTATTTCGGTACGTTTCTTTTCGACAGGTACTCGCCGGTCGGACGCATTGACGCAACTGCGGTGGGAATTTCGCTCAAATAATCTGCGAACTCTAAAAGAATATTACAGAGATGCGCTGCTTGAGATAAAAGATGCAGGTCTGGCTGGCGTTGAAAGGAGGGGAAAGTGGAAGATGATCGATCGCCGACTTGCATACATAATATTCCATTATGGTGCCGTCGGGCGGTTTTGAGTTTCTGATGCCACCGCAAGCCAAATTGCTCCTTCGTACTACTTGATTTAATTACATGGCCGGAGCGCCAGAGAGAGAATACGGGCTTACCAAGAGCTGCTCTAATGCACTCATTTGCCATCCTCGCAAGATGAGCGGCCCTGTCGTGTGCGCTCGCAAAGTGAGCGATACCGCGAGATTGGCCACCGCGCCACCCTACTATCAGTTTTATCAGCGGATGTCGGGAGGAAAGTTGAGTAAAGCCGTCGAAGAGAACATTGCCGAAACCATTCGGGTTCGTTGCACCTTTCTTGGATTTCAATCCTTTCTCGCGCGTATTTTGCCGTGGATCTCAGGTATTCACCGTTACTTTAATGTGGAGGAATTTATTTACTCTGTCGTGGCGTCGAATTTCTCATCTTAACGGAAGCATGAGAATTCAAAACCGGACAAATGCTGTTTTTTTCTCATGCAGATGCGGCAGGCATAAAAAAAACACGTGCTGGTTTATGAATTAGAGGAATTACTGTAGTTACGGGTTCCGGGCGAGCGACCGGAGTTCAGTTAGTCGGTGCGACGAGCAGTTGGGGAGAGAAATCGATCTACCGCTGGCGCTGGTCGATGCTTAAGCGGAAGGACGGGGCGGCAGCGCTGCGCAGCCAGACGTAGACGAGAGGCAGATCGGCGCGGCATCGGAATACGCTCGCCTTCTCAGGCTTTGCGTCCACTCGATCCCTATTCTCTGCTGCTGCCGCTGTCGCTGCTGATCTGGAGATTCTCGATTCGAATCGCAGCATCGCGGCTTGTCTGCAAGTTGATCACTTGTTGTATTGCGATACCTAGCTATCGAGAGCTGCGAGCTCTGCGGCTGCCGCGAAAATGAGCGTGTCGGCGAAAGAAAGCGGAGACCTGCTCGAAGGCGGCGGCGACGAGGTACGACTTGTTCTCGGTGCAGCTGCTGCCTTTTCGCTTGCCGCTGCGCGCATTCTCTTACCCTCGTTGCTTCGGCGCCGCGTTCGCCTTTGGGAAATCGCTGGCGTTCTTTTCGTCACGCAAACGGTGTCATATCTGAGAATTCCCCGTTGATTCGTCACAACCGCCGTCAGCGATATAACGAAGGGCATTACGGCGAATTTATGCTTGTTTTGTTATGATACCGGAGGTATGGAATTAGCAGAACGGGCGTAGCTTGCTGTGCATGTGACAGTATGGAGCGGAGAAGAGAAGTATTTGGGTTGCAGGAATTGGTAGCCGGCAGCCCGCAGCAGCGCAACTGGCGAGGGATCTGCATCGCTTTGTTGGTCATCGCCACGATGTGCACGCTNGAAGTATTTGGGTTGCAGGAATTGGTAGCCGGCAGCCCGCAGCAGCGCAACTGGCGAGGGATCTGCATCGCTTTGTTGGTCATCGCCACGATGTGCACGCTGATAGCCGTGGCTGTTCTTCTTCTAACGCCGAGTACGTACAAACACCATTGCTTGTTCATATCATCTGTTTATTTGTTTGCTTCTTCTCACGCGCTCTATACATGAAAGAGGAAGAGAGCAAATTTTATTATCATTAAAAGGCAATGAGTTTTAATTCAGTTGATTAAGACAACATGCGAGATGGAGGCGCCTGAAACTGGTGCCACTTATCGGGTCGGTTTCATATAGCATACTTTCACAAAATTCTTACTTTGGAAGACACTCATTGCGTTGACGTCGACTTTAGCAAGTAAGCAAAATGAGAGGGAAAAATCGTCGCTGGTATTTAATTTTAAAAATAGAGAAGAAGCGTTCGTTATGTAATGATTGATGCTGTCTTGTCTGACGGTTGAAAGTTGCAGTCTCCGGTGCTCAGTTGTTCGCGGGACGCCCCATATCTTTGGACGACATTCTCACGCAGAATCTCACTGGATCCAGCGATCAAGTGGAATGGAAATCTGGTAATGACAGCCTGCCCTTGACAGCCTTAATCCTTAAACAACCCTTAATTTTCCCTTTTTCAGCGAGTCAGTTCACATTTATCGATGAGGAGAGTATGTTGGTGGTGGACGTGTCCAAGTCTCCACCCACCACCCGCATCATAGCGAGCAAGGAGCTCTTCGTAAGTCGATTTACCCGCTTTTCTTTGTTATTTTCTCTTAAGCAGCAGTGTACTTATGCTCTAAATTGCAGGCGAGACACGGCAAAGTCTACTCGTGGAGCTCTTCGTCGAGTGGAGCTTACGTAGTTGTCGCATACGATCAAAAAAAGGTCGGGAAGCTAACATTTTGACAACTCTTTGCCCTCCGTCGTTCGTGCTTCAGTGCTTGGCGTTTTCATTTCGTTTATGTTGCGATATTTCAGCAGTACCGCGAGTCTTTTATCGCTGTGTATAATGTGTCGCGAACGGACGAACAAGGCCGCGCTATGTGCGTAACACTTCTTTTCTTATTCGTTTTCTTTTTAGAATACGATCACGAATCTCAAGTCGTGTATCTATCGGGTTTTCATATCAAAAGACGCGTAAGTATCAATGGGTTGTCGCTGCTTCCTCCTTCCTTTCGTGCATTACTCTCAGACCTCTATGATTTTGCATTGTCATGCGCGTATGCTAAAACGATCGCTTGCGTTTTCTTCGGCATACGTCACTTTTGAATTATTGTCGTTCAAGAAAAATCAGTGGACAGTTTAGCGTTGTGCGTGTTTCTGGTTTACAGGGTTGGATTCGGGAGTCTGGAAGTTTCGAGAGTCGGAAATCGCGGAGTTATTTACTTCTCCTAAAACCCCAAAATCGTACTCACCTCGAACTCTAGTTGTGATCCCTGAATCCAACCCTACTAGTTTATGTAACTTTAGATTGTCATTTTTTGCCGCAAAAATGCAACTTGAAACGACATCTTTTTTTCAGAACTTACGAACCAGTCGGACCGAATAAGACGGGCGACGAGGAGTTGCAGCTATTTCGATGGAATCCCGGACCGAATGCAACCGACTTTGTACTTTATTGGCTTTGATGTGATCGGCAGCATATACTGACGCTGCATTTTATAGGTATTCGTCTTCCAGAACAACATTTGGTACAAACACAAACCAGAAACAGATGAGGCGACGCAGATCACTTCGTCTGGAAGCACATTAGTGTACAATGGCGTTACGGATTGGATGTACGAAGGTGGGCGCTCAGCGCGGCTAATTATTATTATTACTAATACTTTTGACTAATTCTTTTTCGACCTACACAAACACGTATAAATGACATCCGTGATGAACAAAGAGGAGGATCCATTTTAAATATGCAAACTGAGAAGGACTGGAGGCAATCGTTATTGGCGACGGACCATCCCTTTTATATGAATGTTTATGTAACAGACATATAGAAAGTAATTATTACTAAAAATCTAGGCGACAATTACGGTTGCATTACTTAAATGGAGTCGTTTAAAGAACAGACCCCCCCTAAGATAAAGTCATAAATCTATTTTACTCTGCATAGTAGTTAGTTCATCCAGAAATTTCTTGCAGAGCGCATTTCCAGCCTTAATATTCTTAACTTTCAAAATTCGCTCTGTTGCAGAAGAAATTTACGGTACGAACGAAGCGCTGTGGTGGTCACCGACAGGGGATTACCTGGCGTTCGCGACATTCGACGACACCGAGGTGTCGCAGATTCATTTTCCGATCTATGACGACGAGTATCCGACAATTGCGAACATTCCCTACCCCAAGGCAGGCGTGCCACAACTTCCCAAAGTTCGACTTTCCATTTGGCGACGATCTGATCGCATCACCAAAGTTCTCAGTCTTCCTTCGTTCGACGACGGCAGGTGAGATTTGATGAGACTCTTTTTTATCTGAAAGTGAAGGCATATCATAGCTGTAATGGTGTAATTATTCTGGCTGATTTCGTGAAGAGCTACCGACATGTTTAGATCTTACATTTATATTATTGTCGTTCAACATGAAAATCTGTCCAAGATTAATTCACCAGTGCAACTATGCTGCGCCCTTGACTGATCCTTTCTGATTTTTACCATATCCATTTTAAATTGAGCGCCTTCCAGTTCGAAATGGACACTTCACTGAACTTTCTAAAGCGGAGTGTCCAACTTGATTATGAAACTTTTTTGTTTGAATAGTGTCCAATTTTAAAGCGAAAATGATCTATTTGCAGCCAGTACCACTACTTATTCCGCGTGTCTTGGCTCCCAAACAAAATTGCGAACCAAGCCGACGACATGCTCGTGGCGGTTTGGGCGAATCGAGTGCAGAATGTCACTCACATCACCCTGTGCAGCTTCACCACTGGCGAATGCAAAGTGGTAGGTGCTATCGCCGTGTGCCGTCGTTTCAAATCGCCTATTCGAAACTTGCAGAACTACCGTCAAGCCTATCGCATTGGAGACCGGCAGCTGTGGGCCGAACCGGAAGAGTACGCGATTAACTATGCAACCAAGGATGCTTATTTTGTTATTTTGCCGCACCGACAGACCGACGGCAATGTCTTTTCGCACATTGCCCGAGTTTCCATTCCGGTAGGTGATTGAATGGTGGTTGAGTTTCTTATTTGAAAGGGGCACGTTTGCTTCAGCCGGCGATCAAAGAAGGCCGAGCGGTGTTT
Organism: Plectus sambesii; assembly: GCA_002796945.1. Classification (NCBI taxonomy): domain Eukaryota; kingdom Metazoa; phylum Nematoda; class Chromadorea; order Plectida; family Plectidae; genus Plectus; species Plectus sambesii. The sequence goes on from NIUQ01002478.1 coordinate 22,047, forward strand.
CTTCCGATGGGCGAATACGACGTGACCCGCATAGTCGGGTATAACGAAGCGCGTGGAGAAGTGTAAGTGTGCAGTTGTGCTAATGCGATACAGTACGGTGCGATGCGATGCAATGCTATGCTATGCTTATGCTTTGATTATGCTTTGATTAGAATGCAGTATCGTTGTTCAAACATGGAAAAATCGAAATCAGCTAATTTCTTTAACTTTAAACATGATTATTTTTCTGCAGGTACTTTACGGCGGCTGCACCGAAGCCGTCGCAACGACACCTATTTGCGACGAGCGCGATCGA
>NIUQ01002479.1:0-22268 GCA_002796945.1 Plectus sambesii
AACAGCTCTGCACGAGTGATATTTTACTGATTAAACTGCGATGTCCATGTGACCCAAGTGCTAGCTTTCCCAGGCTGCGCCCTTCTTCGTCAATATGAACCAAGCATGACGATACAGACATACACACAAAAGGTCGACATTTTTAACCGACCGCTTTGCTTGTTGATATGCATGCGGATCGATGCATAGTATCATTGTTATAAATTAGGAACATCCGATAATTCTTTCGAAATTCTCCAACATCTGGGGCGTTTTTTGCATAGTGCAAGCGTTCTTCATGGGTATCGACATTCTGACTCGAGAGTACGTGACTCATTCTAAACTGTTTCCCGTAAGTTTCTGTTTTCAGTTCAGATTCACGCATTGCTATTTAATGTTCATATTAAATAGAAATGTTACATTTATAGCTAACCTTTGTAAGCTCTCATATTGAGCTGCTCAATAGCTTCCATACTAAAGGATAATACGTTATTTTATAGGCCCCCCAAAACGTTGTTCTTCTCCTTTCTTATTCCCGCGATATCTTCATCTTATGTACATACTAAATTATCTGATGATTGAAGGACTAATCAGGTGGCTTCTTAACATTTTTTTGGATTGCTACATTGAAACTTACGCACATTTTACCAGGAATGCAAAATTAGCATAATTGCTTCAATATGTTTCCTTGATAACACTTGCTGCATAATCTTCTCCTTTAGAGAGCGGCTACTGAGTAAGACAACAATTACTCATAAATTGCCCGTTGAGTCTAAATACGCCAAAGAACGAATATATGGCGGCTGTACAATATCTCTCTCGTTCAAATATTGCTTGCTTCTAATTTATGGACTAAAGAATTGTTTCAAGTCGTGCACAGAGCTGATCTCCACGAATACACTCTCGACTCTCGGCTTGTAGATGCTGCTTAAGTTTTCGCAAGGATTATTGACTTTGTTCTTTTCTACCATTTTCACTCTAGGCTAGACTACGATTTGCACAGGATATCTTTCTTTGAAGCAGATGAAACAATGCATCCTGTTTAATATATAGTGATCAATTTAATGTGGAAATGGTATGAAATTCTGCTGAACCGTAATGGCAACAAACACTTGACGCATTTGGTCACACTCGATTAGAAAACAGACAGACTTGATTTACTTTATTGATAGAATTTGTGACAAAGGCTGACTATAAACTTCAAATGCATCTTACTGACGAGACTAATTGACGATATAAAAAGACCTAATGATTTGCCAATGCAAAACCAATCTTCTGGCCGCCGATGTGATAGATGTTGCAGTATGTGCGAATGAAAGGATCTCCGAAAATCCAGTTCACACCGAACCCTCCTCCGCCAATTGTGAAGAATGTCAAGAAGCACTGAGAACTGCCGACGCTCATCTGAAATGCTTTGCCATTCAAAATAGTATACGCGTCAGTGGTTATGAACAGTTTGAAAATGCAAAGAGGGATAAAACAAAGAAGCAATTATTTAAGTAAAAAAGACCTAGACATAGTGCAGATACGGAGAAGTAATACACTAATCAGAAGAAAATATGAAAGAAATGTGAAAGGCGACGATCGCTTCCAATGCATAAAAATTTCCCTTTCTACTCACCGGTTCAATATATTCGAACGCCGGAATGCTGTACGGCATGCCTCCAATCGTGAATACAATGGGCGGGGCAGTGGCACTCGCGCTGCACGGAAGCAAATACTGAAATACTTTGCTCTACTTATTAGTTTTTTTTACATTACGATGTTCTTTAAGTTCAAATTCATTCCAACTGCTTTTCTTATAAGCTACTATCAAGCGAATCAAAAAATTTGCTATTATTCAGTTTTTAATAGTATTCAGTGGTACCTTTTATTATTTGTTACTCTTAATAAATTGCTGATTAAAAAATTTTAGTTTCAACTATTAATTTAGACATTTTTTAGACAAGATTTTGATTGAACGCACAAGGCCCTGTTGACTGCTGAAGACGGCGCCAACATTATTGGCGATGGCGTCGATGACCGGCTTAGCGCCACCGAAGAACGAAGTACCCGTGTCGGAAATGGCTCGCCAGTTGTATGTTTGGGAATAGCTTCCGTGCGAAACACTGAAATTTAAACGACAGTGCAAAAGATAAATGTAGGGAAAAGAGCTGAATGATGAATCCTTTATTTAACTATCTGTTGCCGCAAAATTTCATGACATCTCTGTTTATTACTTCAGTTGCTCTTTCTGGTCTCATAAATATCATGAGTATTATTGCGTTAAAAGCAGCCGTGAAATGAAGTCTGTGTAGAATTTCTATTTATCAATTCTGAAGTATAAATGTATGCTGTCTTCAGATGACGTTGAATACGCTGGATTGAATTTCAATATGGGAAATTAAAAACATACCCCGTAAACGCAAACTCCCAGTAGGTCTCTGCTACTAGCGGAACGTAATTGATTTGCGCAGAGCAGTGCACCGTATCCAAGCCGCCGTACGTGAAAAGACCGGCACTTTGCACAACTGCGCCTTTACTGAAAACCGTATTACATTGTATAGTAGATATCAAATCATCTTCTGCTGTCTTCATAATAATGAAAGAAATGTGTTATTTCACGCAACCCTCTTCCCCATTTAGTAGCCATCTGGAGTAATTTTTAGCAAGGTCATGTATACTTACTCGGCCTGAAAGCTTCTTCGGGACTCCGAGTTTTTCAAGAAGGGTACGAGTGTCAGAAAAATGTAGCTGTTTCAGATGGTGTGAGAAAATGGTTTCAAATGCAAATGAACCTTAATTCAGTACTCTTGCAAGCGCCCTTCGGACGAACCACTGAACAGAATTAAACCGCACAAGTTCTTGCTGCACAGCCCGTGCTCTCACTGCTTCTAGAATAAACTACTAGGTTTTTTTCTTTTTAGCACAGAAGAAGTTCAAACCGAATGTAAACTTATGTCAGCAGTTTCATTCTTTGATTTTTGAGAAAGGAAGGAGTAACAAATGAAAATAACTCATTTTGGAGCAATTTTTGAAAAAATGCTTTGCAGAGAGAAGTTTCATTGCACATTGCACATACCGGTCGAGCCAGACGGTAAACAAAGGCATGTCGAGCGTTGGGAGAAGATTTTGCATCGGTGGGGTAACATGATCAACTGAAATCGATGGCCAGCCGAGTCCGAGAATGCCGTCGAAACCATTAAGCTCGCAGAATATGTTTGCGATAATCTTGGTTTGCGCAAATACCTGTGAAAGGAAAGGCAAAGCTTTGTTAAAATTTTCCGTTATTTCAAATATGGGCCCGGCTGGATAAAGAGGTGCGAGGATGTTATAGTCTCTCAGTACGAAAGCTAGTGGATTTTGGTTCAGAATCGGCTCTTTTATCGTTTTGTCGCTACTTTTTCCTACAATGAACCGCCCAGCCTCCTACCGGCTTTTCTTAACAATAATTCAAGCTTGCGTAGTTATTAAAGTCTTCTACTGCATGATCAAGAGCGAAAATTGAAACAAAATAGTGTCGCTCTTTAAAGCGCACACGTTCAGTAACTGATTACGGTTAGCCAACGAACGCACCTCAATTAAGCAAGTTATGGGAGCAGAGATAAACGTGACTTCAAACCTGTGTGTTGAAGCACAGCTTCGATTCGCCCAAGCAGAGCTTGTCCTGGCCGAGAAATCCGGATGCAGGCCCGCTGCCGTATTGAATGGAGAAGGGCTGACCATTGGCGACGTACGTCGACGACTTACTTGAGTCAAACTTTGGCTTTTTGGCTGCAAAGATAAGCAAACTACTGGGTACGGTAGCAAAGACTGCAGTAGGACGTTATATGAATTTGGTTCCTATACTCACTTGCAGACGTCACTTACATAGACACACATTATTATACGGATTATACTATTTTGTCAAAGTAATATTTGGATGTTGAACAGATGCATCTCAATTTTACTGCGCACATTGAACTGAACGTCTTCCGAAGGGGGAGGGTTGAGTATAAATAGACCCTTTATGAAGACTTCAGCCACTATGAAGCAGGCTTTGCCTGCGAATAAACCCAGAAAAATTACCGCAAATAGCTTGCGTGTTTGTCTTGTCAGGTACCCACAAGTTGGCGCTACCAGTGTCGAGTTGAACACTGAAGTTTTGTGCAGGGGTACCGAGCTGAATTACTGCATTGTAGTATTCGTCTTCATAATCGACGACTGACTGACCACCAGACACGCGCGATGCCAAGTTTGCCGCTTTAAATTCTTCCCACTTTCCTTTACGCATCAGTTGCTTTCGCAGCGATTCAACACGAACCAAGGGCATTTCATATTTGAGCGCAAAGGCACAACTCAGAGTCGCGAGAAAAAGAAATAAAATAGTCCCGTTCATATTGTGGTCTGGTCTACAACCACCTGCTTAGCAGCAACTCCACAATATGCTCTGACACAGCTGTCTGAACAACTCTGCATGAGCAAAACTTTACTGATTAAACCGCGATGTCTATGTGACCCAAGTGCAAGCTTTCCCAGGCTGCGCCCTGCGTTGTCAGTAACGCAGCAAGATGATAATCATCCTGTCTCAGCAAAATGGGCAAAATTTTTCAACAACTTGCCACAATATTTATGCTTCTGGAATGACGTCAGTTGAATAACATTTTACGGAGCATTTTTGCATTTTTCCAGGTCACCTCTGCTCCTTTCGCACGCAATTATACCGCCATGCATAGTAAACAATACTTTTCCATTCGTTTTCCTCAAATTAGCGTCTGAACTGAATTTAGAGATGATGGAATATGGTGCAAGGGTGATGAAATTCACTGCATAGTTGAAAAATCGAGTGCGAAAGTTACAAAATGGTATGTAGACGATACGCCCCATCCGGCCGGATTGCGTTATTGCACGCCACACGCGCTAGCACAGGATACCGTAGTAAATCAATGCATGTGCGTGTAGCTTGTCCGGACGTATACCGGCCGGATGGGGCGTATCGTTCCCGTACGTACAAAATGCAGTTCGAGGCAATTTACTATCGCAGCTATCCGATGTTATCAACATATCGCAACGATGAAATTGTATCAACGACATTTATAAGCTTCGAATTTAGCATTCTATGCTCCGATCGTCTACTTTAGCTTTGTTCCTTGCAAAATATTTACCATTTTAAAAACAAATAAAACCTTATCTTCATAGTGAGATGGACTGCATCTTCAGACGAAATTCGTAATAGCTGACATTGTTCCTCACTCTTTAATTTCAACTGCTTGCTTCAAGTGTTCAATGGGTGTTACCTGCTTGTTCATTTTTGAATTGGGAATTGCGATGTTCTCAAAATGCATTTCAGGTTGAGAATTGTACGGCTTGTGCGTCAACTAGGGACATGTTTAAAAAGACTGTTGAATGTTGTGAAATGAGAAATAGAGTGAGAAATTATATCTGAGCACTAATTTTGCTTGTGATAGTGCGGTGACGACTGAGTTGAGACTTATATACTCAGTTTCAGTGGTTTTAGTAAAAAGTGTCCATGAAGTATCAGCGTTAGTCAAAGACATATTTGCATTTATTTTCAAATAGTAAAACTTGCTTATGAGAGCGTTTAATCTTTATGCATTAAAAAATACAGACTGAAAACGCTTGGGGTCTAATTGCCAGTCCACTTGGGTGCTCTCTTCTCAGCATAGGCCGTCATCCCTTCTTTGCGATCATTCTGCAAAACAAATCAACATTTTAGAGTGCTCAAAGTGCTTTGGTAGTAATAACGCGCTTGAAAAAAGGATAACTGCTCAATAACAGTACTGAAAAAAGGCGAAATGATCTTTAGATTGTGAAAGACGAAATGGAGAATGCCTTACTTTTCCAAGATAAATACAACAATGAGAACAGGCAGTTCCTCGAAAATTTGCTGGATTTTCACTAGTAATTGGGGCGATTCAAGAAGAATTATGGTTATGCATTAGCTTCGATCTCTTTTCACTCTTGCGTTCCCGTTTTACGAATGCAAAGTGAGCGGCAGATTTATTGAACTCTCAAACGAAAAGTTGTTCAGAGGATATTACCCTGTCACAAAAATGAGTTCAGGGTATATTTTTGAGTAGACTTATGAAAGTAATAATGCATTGTTGCAATCTTATTTCCTGCTACATTTTTTCTTTATTTGATTTTCTTTCGTGCAAAATTCAAATACAGGATATATCAGTCTATTGGCTTGAATTTCTTGTACAAGGATATCAAATTCCAAATAAACCAACATCTTTACAACTTTCCTTTAACTTTTGAACCATTGGAATACCTGCAAAACAAAAGAAAACGATTCACTGTCACTTACAGTAGCGAACGTGGCGTGGAAGAGGCGTTTCTCAGTCTTGAGCCCCTCGGCCAAAGTAGTCTCAAACGCGCTGTTGACCGCCTCTTTTGCCATCATTGTAGTCAACGGTGATTGCTCGGCGATCTTCTCGCCCAACTCAATTGCCTTGGTAATTAGCTGGAAGAAATTAGACTTATCGACCAATCAGTGTAAGCATTGACTTTGTTTATAATTTAAAAAAGCACGTGCATCCGCGCAGGGAACAGTCGCCAACTCGTGAAAGTACTAATTCAATCAGTCTTTCAATAATTAAAGCATGAAAATCAGCTGAAACATTTTTCAGAATGGAAGAAAAATGCATAGGAATACATAATGTTCAACAGTTGATGACACCTAAATATTGGCCGCAAAGTAATGTGTTAAAACGCTGAGTGATGTCATTAACTCATCACCGATAAAAGTCACATGTGGGGAAACGGACCGCATCAAGTAATGCTGGCGTTACTAATCATTATTTAGTTTGCTGTAATACCTCAAAAATAACTGATGCTACTTACTTGATCGGCCGGGAAGACTTTGGAAACCATCCCTGCGGTTTTCGCTTCTTCAGCCGAGATCAAACTACCCGAAAGAATTGTTTCCATCGCGAGGGACTTGCCAACTGCGCGAGGGAGTCGTTGTGTACCACCAGCGCCTTCAATAAATTTTTTATGTGTATAAATAACTCATGCTGGAAGTGCACGAAAAGTCAAAACTTGAAAAATAGGAGACCTCTTACTGTCTCTTTCATTATTTTCATTAATTTTCGCGCTGGCTGGATATATTAAATACATTCGCAATATATGGAACTTTGATTCTGGAATCGGGTAGTCAACAATGAGTTCGATTGCATAAAAATAATGTAAACGTAATTACATTTTATATAAACATTAGTTGTGTGAGATTGGTTCCCGATCGAAGACTGAAGGTACCCATCCCTTTATTATAAGCGTCATAATCCATTCGTCCACTGTTTCCTTAAGAAAGATTGCCGCTTCTAAGTAAGAGATTTGTTTATACTTCCAAGACTCTGTGAGTCAAAGTTAAAAACATGTCAAAAGATGGTGCATCCACCTCTAGTCACGGGACTAGCGATCGATGGTCAGGATTGATCCAAGAATCGTATAACTACTTCCGCTGACCCCAAAATAACTGAACCGTTTACCGGGGATAGTTCCAATGGTAATTTCCGGCAAGCCGAAAGTTGCTTTATCGCCGGCATATATGACGTCGCACATGAGAGCCAGTTCGCATCCACCGCCTCGCTGCAAGGTATTTTTAAGTGAAAAATTGCACATTTCATGTTGCAGAGTACTTACAGCCAGTCCATTAACTGCGGCAATCACTGGCTTCCTAACTTCCGACAGTTTGGTCCAGTGTTCCAGGAACGGTCCTTTGAAAGCGTTTGCATAATCCAACATCAGCATTTCCTTAATATCAGCGCCGCCTGAAGTTTATAAAAACTGCTTCCACCGATAGTCTCTACGTGTGAAGCAAAAGAAAATAATTCTTTGCAAATATGCAATCTTTTTTTAAAGAAATGGGCTTCTCCTAGCTGACTATAATACCTGGTAAAACTCGTTAAATTATATTTTTAAATGCTGCGATTAACACAACACTATAAATATAGAGAGAACTGTTAAAATTAAACAGATATTTTTGTTACTGCAAAAGGAAAAGGAATACTTCGCTACCTGAGAAGAATTTATCCGATCCTGTGACAATGATGGCTCTGACTGCAGGATCTTTGTCATATTCGTCAAGCGCCACTGCTAGCTAAAAGCGAGAAATAGTGGAATGAGACAGCAAAAAATTTTCTTGCCTCTTTAATCAGCTGAACATTAAGAACATTGAGTTTGTCGAGACGATTGAGCTTAATCAGTCCAATGTTTTGGTTTCCTCCAACCTTTTCGGCAATAACCAGACCTGGAACTAATGAAATTTGTGCAACATTTCACCCGTTTTTGCATTTTTTCGGAAAAAGATTTGCAAACTTGAATACAAACGACACTTTTTAAAGATGAGAACTGTTGAGTGTAAGTCTTAAAGTAGGCTAGTTCTAAATAAAATGAAGTCGAATAATACTGAGGAAAAAACACAATTCTAACACAAGTATCAAGCAGAAAAAGATTTAAAAAATTCAAATTATTAATTGAGGATTGAACTAAAACTTGCAGAAGTAAAATTATTATAAAGAAACCAGAGAGACTAAACCAGTCATTTATTTACATTAGGATAAGAATTAATCTTACTTGAAGTCATTTTTCTCGTCCAGTCAATCAGTGAGCGAGCATCTTTCGACGACGATGTCGTCACAGCGGTTCTTCCAAGCAGGCGCGCCGAGCGGGCAAACATGCAGGCAATCGCGTCAGAGTTGTGTGTATGCCTACCGCACAACCTGAGTGGAATCTAAAGGGCAAAGTGTGCGCGCGAGCAAAGAGCAACTGCGCGACCTTGCTATCTCATGCAGATCTGCGTTGGGCAACCGCAGGGCCACATTGCCCAGACTAGTTATTATCAATCCAGCTGCAGACTGATTGATAACTTTAATAGTTTATTCAAATGACCATGTAAAAATTACTGTTTAAAGCACGAGAATTAATATCGAATTAAGATGAAGACTGAAGAAGACTTCATATCACTACAGTCGAACCCGCATCATTGCACCCCGGATATATGCAGGACCCAGATTATTGCAGCTTTTGGCTGGTTCCCAAAAAACTGCACTGATGCGGGTTCGACTGTATTACAAAGTATTAAGCGCTTCCGATAGACAAAATGATTAAATTAACTACTGCGCCGATTGAATGAGAAAATGAAAATGTGCGCTTAGATTAGTTTTGCGAGTAAAACATAAATAGATGCTTTGAGAATGAGTATTAACTTGGACTCTCACGCCGCAAAATTGTTCTTCCAAAAGTGTTTTGTCGCAAGAGCTATAATTTCTTTAAAGAAAAGCTTAAGTGGGACCCGCTCTCGCCAACTATATTTAATCTGCGACAGATACTATTTCGCCTTCCAGTGGTCCTATTCCCCCTCTTCGCCACTGCGAGGCGAGCCATGCAAAACATATAAATCGATTACGTCACGGGTTTATGTTTTGCATTGTTCGCCTCGCCAGTAGCGAAGAGGGAGAATACGGCCACAGGAGAATATGGTGAGAATAACTTAACGAGTATGCCATTTGGAGAAAATTTCAAAGCAAGTCTTTGATTCTACCATTTTCCCAAATGTCATTTCAATCTGTTTTACTCAAATTTTTGATAATGTTCATACAGAACAAAATAGCTTCTACTTAACGTAATGATAATCCATGATAACTTCACAACAACGTTAAATTGCCCGCTGAACTTTAATACGCCAAAAGATTAATATTTTAAGATGAATGAAAATATCTTTCACATTAAAGCGTCGTCTGCTTCCCATTTTTGGACCATGGTTTTTTAAATCTTATACATAGCAAATCTCCAAGAGAACATTTTTCGACTCTTGGCTTCTAGCAGTTGCTTAAAATTTCGTGATAATCATTAACTCTATTGTTATCTTACACTCTCACTTTGAACTGGACACTTTTCAAATCATACTGAAATTGTTTATTCGGTATAGATGTAATAATGTATCTCATTTTATATGGATAATGTCCAGTTTAGAGTGGAAATGGTACTAAATTCAGGCTTATGTCTCAATCATTGTGCGCATTTGCATTTTCTTGCAGTGTAAAACTGAAAGACTTGATTAACTTTATTGATAGAATTTGTGACTGGGACTATAGAAAAGGAAAAGATTCTAGACACCTGAAAGACCCGTTCCGGTCCGATTCCAGTGCGGCAAATTGTATTAATGAGTACAGGATTCATCAAGAACTGGAAACGGAGTCACATCTGTTTAGGTGTCAAAAATATTCGCGGCAACTATAGCTATACACTTTAAATGCATCTTACTGACGAGACTAATTGACGATATAAAAAGACCTAATGGTTTGCCAATGCAAAACCAATCTTCTGGCCGCCGATGTGATAAATGTTGCAGTATGTGCGAATGAAAGGATCTCCAAAAATCCAGTTCACACCGAATCCTCCTCCGCCAATAGTGAAGAATGTCAAGTAGCATTGAGAACTGCCAACACTCATCTGAAATGCTTTGCCATACATGTCAGTGTACGCGCCAGTAGTGTATTAACAATTTGAAAATGCAAAGAGGGATGAAACAAGCGATCAGTTATTTAAAAACAGGCCTAAACATATTGCAGATACGGAAAAGAAATTATTTCCTATAGGTTAGAATGCATAATTGCAGACAATAAAACAAGATTAATCTTGTATCTGTGTTGCAAAAATTAATTTTTGGAGCAGAATAACTTGGAGAATTTTCAAAAAAAAGATAGTGCTGCATAAGTAACCTTAGATCAGTCTTTGTCATCTAGACCCATCCACAATGTCATTCTGATGTTTAGGGATGTTTAACTACAGGGTGGCCCATAAAAACTCATAGTTGATTCGCATTTCGCGGAAAATAAAAATTAGGCCAAACCGAGTACACTGTTGGATAGCCCGTGGCCTAAACTTGCGATTGGTGTAGTCCGTTTTTTGATCCGCCCCCTAGGGGGCCCGGGGCACCCCTAAAAACACGAAAAACAGCGTGCTGGGGAGCTCTTTGGGAAAACGGTCGCCATTTTACACCCAGGCAACGCCAAGAGCTGTGCTATAGCTCATTTTACTCAGCGTATACTCCTCTACAACATATCGAAAATCCATTTCCGTTGCTCAGTTACTGTACTAGCTACAGTACACCAAAGTCGGCCAAAAGTGCACATTTTCAAATCGGGTAAAAAAGCGTAAATCATTTTTCCTTTGGTTTTCCATGATTATTTTGTTTGCTTTCAGCATTTTAAACCCTGCTTAATGTTTTCTCTGTCAGTAAAATTACTTATTCGTCCAATTCGCGGTCGATTAGTGCCGAAATACCCTTTTCTATGGTAAATTAGCAATCAATTTGCGCGCAATTACCCTTTACTTATTACGGTAAAGTGAAATCCGGCTTGAGACAATCACTCAAATTTAAACGTGCTTTTGATATTTTTGCCGAATTGACGGATTGAGGAGCGTAAGAGAGCCTTTAACTAGGCAGACTTTCTGAATAACTACCAGTAACAGAACTACCACACTAAACAGTCTTGCTTCAAGAGGTATTTCAAGGATCACTGGTAAGCAGAAAATACGACAAAATCAAACGATGATAATCAAAAGAAGAGCTCAAATTGAGCCAGTTGTGCACACTAGACATATTTGCTTTTTTTTTTAAATCCTGGATGAAATCTGTCTAGGTAAAAGCTTTCTTACGCTCCTCAATCCGTCAATTCGGCAAAAATATCAAAAGCACGTTTAAATTTGAGCGTTTGTCTCAAGCCGGATTTTATTTTACCGTAGTAAGTAAAGGGTAATTGCGCGCAAATTGATTGATAACTTACCGTATAAAAGGGTATTTCAGCACTAATCGACCGCAAATTGGACGAATAAGTAATGTTTTTCATAGAAAAAACATTGAGCAGGGTTTGAAATGCTGAAAGCAAACAAAATGATCATTGAAAACCAAAGGAAAAGTGATTTACGATGTTTTATCCGATTTTAAAATGTGCACTTTTGGCCGACTTTGGCGTACTGTAGCTCCTACAATAATTGAGCGACGGAAATGGATTTTTAGTATGTTGTAGAGGAGTATACGCTGAGTAAAATGAGCTATAGCACAGCTCTTGGCGTTGCCTGGGTGTAAAATGGCGACCGTTTTCCCAAAGAGCTCCCCAGCACGCTGTTTTTCGTGTTTTTAGGGGTGCCCCGGGCCCCCTAGGGGGCGGATCAAAAAACGGACTACACCAATCGCAAGTTTAGGCCACGGGCTATCCAACAGTGTACTCGGTTTGGCCTAATTTTTATTTTCCGCGAAATGCGAATCAACTATGAGTTTTTATGGGCCACCCTGTAATATTCACATATTCAATAATCAAAAGAAAATATTGAAGATGTGAGATAGGTAACGATCGTTTCCGACGTAGTGATTTCCATTCTAACTTACAGGTTCAATGTACTCGAACGCCGGAATGCTGTATGGCATGCCTCCAATCGTGAAGACAATGGGCGGGGCAGTGGCACTCCCACTGCACGGTAGTACGTACTGAAACGGTTTGCTATATTAACCGATTTTTTTGAATTAAGATTCATATCAACATTTATTTTCATTAACTAATATCGAAAAATGAACACATTAGTTATTTCTTCAGTAAGTTTGTTATTTTGACTGTTACTATTTCACAAAGTTCTCATTTTGTCATTAATATTAACTCTAAGGTATAAAAAGTATTCTTGAGCCAAGAAGAGAAAGATTATATTTTACGCACCACACCATCTTGACTGCTGAACACGGCGCCGGTATTATTGGCGATGGCGTCGATGACCGGCTTGGCGCCACCGAAGAACGAAGTACCCGTGTCGGAAATGGCTCGCCAGTTGTATGTTTGGGAATAGCTTCCGTGTGAAACACTGAAATTTAACAAACGTTCAAACAATAAACAAAAGAAAGAGGGCGAAATGATTGGTCAATCATTTAGCTTTCTGTTTTCGCAGAAACTCATGTCGTCTCCATTTATTGCCTCAGTTTTTATTTTTGGTCTCATAATTATGATAATTTTTATTGCGTATAAAGTAGCCGTGAAACGATGAATGTCTGTATATCTTTAAAATCAATCTTTAAGTACAGAAGTATGCTGTCTTCAAAAGAAGTTGGATATGTTGGATTGAATTTCAAGATGGGAAAGTAAAAACATACCCCGTAAACGCAAACTCCCAGTAGGTCTCTGCTACCAGCGGAACGTAGTTAACTTGCGCAGAGCAGTGCACCGTATCCAAGCCGCCGTACGTGAAAAGACCGGCACTTTGCACAACTGCGCCTTTTCTAAAAACCGTATTACACTGTATCGTAGATATCAAAACGTCTACTGCTGTCTTCATGATAATGAAAGAAATTTGTTATTTTACGCAACCTCTCTCCCTTGTGGAGCTGTCGAGAGAAGTTTTAAGCAAGGTCATGTATGCTTACTCAGCCTGAAAGCCTCTTGGGAACTTTTCTAAAATTTTCAAGAAGGGTAGGAATGTCAAAATAATGTACCTTTTCTAGTGAGCTAAGAAAATGGTTTCATACAGTGATAGAACTAATATTTACTTCACATTGAAGCAAGCCCCTTTATGCCAATTATTGAGCAAAATTGAACCTTGTGTGTGCTTATTGACTGGCCTGTGCTCTCACTAATTCTTGAATAAAATAGGAAGTTTCTTTCTTAAAGCGTATAAGAGGTTCAGACCGAGTGAAAACTAATTTCAGCAGTTTCATTCTTTGATTCTTGAGAAAGGAAGGAGTAACAAACGAAAAGAATTAATTTTGGAGCAATTTTTGAAAAAATGCGCTAATGCGACATTTTTCATTGCACATTGCACATACCGGTCGAGCCAGACGGTAAACAAAGGCATGTCGAGTGTTGGGAGAAGATTTTGCATCGGAGGGGTAACATGATCAACTGAGATCGATGGCCAACCGAGTCCGAGAATGCCGTTAAAACCGTCGTTATCGCAGAAGAATTTTCCGACGTTGGTGGCTTGCGCAAATACCTGTACAATAAAGGCAATGATTATTTTTAATAAAATACAGCGGTCTTAGTCAGGGTAGGGCTGGATGAAAAGGAACGAAAACTTAGTGGGTATTCAGTGGAAAACTTATGGGTTTGTTTTAAGAAATGGCTATTTTAGCTTTCGGTCAACCACCGAGCTGGCCCAAAATGAATCCCATTAGGCGTTGAACAGGTTTTCTCAAAAATAATTTAATAATAGAAGTAATTGTTACTGTCTTCTAATATGTAGTCAAAAATTTAAATAAAATCCCAAAAACAGTTTTTCTCTCTATAGCGCTTGGTTTAAAAAATGAATTACAATGAGCCAGTGAATGTAGGCGACAAAAAGAGTTTTCAAAAATTTGATATATTTGACATTGTACCTGCGTGTTGAAGCAAATCAACGAATCGCCCAAGCAGAGCTTGTCCTGGCCGAGAAATCCGGATGCAGGCCCGCTGCCGTATTGAATGGAGAACGATTGACCATTGGCGACGTACGTCGATGATTTACTCGAGTCAAACTTTGCCTTTTTGGCTACAAAGATTGCAGACTACTTACTAGCGACGGTAGTAAAGAATGCAGTGAAACGTTATATGAGTTTGGTTCCAATACTCACTTCCAAACACCACTTATACAGAAACATTCATAACATGAAACATAATATTTCATCAAGGTAACGTTCTCTATATGAACAGATGCAACTAGATTTAACTGTGCGTAGTGAATGGAACTGCTTCCGGGGGGAAGGACCAATTATTAATAGACTTACTATTAGAATAGCAAAATTTGTTTGTGCACATTAAATATGATTACTTTTTTAGAGACGATGTTCTAATGAATTCTTTATAAGGAGCTCAGCGGCTGTGTCGCGGGCTTCGCCTGCTAATAAACCCAGAAAAATTACCGCATATAGCTTGTGTGTTCGTCTTGTCAGGTATCCACAAGTTTGAGCTGCCAGTGTCGAGTTGAACACTGAAGTTTTGGGGAGGGGTACCGAGCTGAATTATGCCATTGTAGTAAAAGTCTTCATAGTCAATAACGGTCTGACCACCAGAAACACGTGATGCCAAATTAGCCGCTTTAAATTCTTCCCACTTTCCTTTACGCATCAGTTGCTTTCGCAGCGATTCGGTACGAACCAAGGGCATCCCATATTTGAGCGCAAGGGCACTACTGAAAGTCGCCAGAAAAAGAAATAATAGAAAGGCGTTCATATTGTGGTCTGGTCTAAAACCACCTACTTAGTAGCAACTCCACAATATGCTCTGACACTGCTGTCTGAACAACTCTGCATGAGCAAAACTTTACTGATTAAACCGCGATGTCCATGTGACCCAGGTGCAAGCTTTCCCAGGCTGCGCCCTGCTTTGTCAGTAACGCAGCAAGATTATAATCCTTGCGTAAAAATGCTAGGGGCATATATTTTCAACCGCTCACCACAATATTTATGCTTTTGGGGTAAAATCATTTGAACAACTTTTTACGGACCATTTTGGTTTCTTTAATGTCACCTCTGCTCCTCGCGCACACAACTATACCGCCATGCATAAAAATCGTTATTTTTGCATTCAGTTTTGTCAAATCAGTATTGAATTGACTGCAGAGTTGACGACATTGAGGGTAAGAGCGACGACTGTTCGCTTCTAATGTGGAATGGGTGTCAGTTGTTCGTTAACTTTTGAATTAAGAATTGTGATCATCTCAATAACTGTAATGCTAAAAGAGCTCGTGCTGCGTAGATCTTACACTTCTTTAAAAGCGGAACTGAAGTTATAGTATCATTGCTAACAATCAAACTGATATAAAAAATATGAGCAAGTTGATGGGCAGTTGCGGTCAAACTGAATGCATGATTATAGTCCTTTGTCATTAGCCTTTCTAGAGAAGAAGAATTATGATACACTAAAGTCTGGTACACCGGTTGGCTTCAACACTCTATAAACGCTGCAATTGTCACGGACAATTAAAGGTTCCTCTTTCCTGGCTTCTATAAGAAGCATGCGCAAATTAGTAACAACAACAGTCAACGATCCGTTAGTTTATTTGAATTCATTTGAATAACCAACCGCAAGCAGAACAACAGTAACAAACAAATTAAGAGCTAGATAAATGAACATCAAAATAAATTCAAGGCGATCATAGACGAGCTGCCAATCTTTCTGAAGATTTTCCTGTTTGTTTTTCTGATGCAATTGTTCAAGTATTTGATGAAACCTAAACTGAATTTCCGTTAAAATTATTATTTGCTTGTTAGTGACGTTCGCCAGAGCGTAGTTGACGTTCTCATTAGTGCTTTCGAGCTGCAAAAACTAAGCATATTATTTTATCTAACAGCAGATTAATTAATTATGCCATTTTTACTTTCGCCTTCAAACTGCCGCGCCCGCAGAATGGCAGCACAATGATGTCGGTATTGATTTCATCAACTCTTTGGTTCCTTGTGAATAGTCATCCGCCTAGGAGACTGACCAGCAATATCTAATACAATTCAATCTACGACATACTAACATTACTATTCTACTTTCAAGAGGAGAGGAATTATGCTGTTAGAAACTTATCGCGATTTCATATAGAACCAGCGTCGTGGCGTGATTATTGTTAATACACTTTCACTGAAAATCAAGAAAATGGAACGAAAATACTAACTTTGTAACACTCCGTTAAGTCGTCGGCAGTTTTTGTTTCACTGCGATGAGAGTGATGCTCTTGAAGATTCAACTGAGTCACCATTAAAATCCATGTAGGAATTGGCTTTCCAAAGTTCCATTTGCGGCTGTGGTAAATAATAATTACAGCATTCAGCGAGGTTACTGCTGCGATGCCAATTTGGAGTAAGATGTAAGTTCCTGTTAACATACATTGTGCCAAAATGCATTGTTAAAAGAAGTAATAATAAAGTTACCTAACAAGGGCATGCCCTCGGAGCTTTTGGGCATCTTATCGGCGATGAGCGTGAGAATGACAGTCATATTGAGCAGAGTGGACAAACCCATCGTGACCTTCTCCTCACGGTCTCCGGCGTCGTTGTAAGGTGAAAAGATGCCAACAATATTTATACTTGTGATCATGAAACAAGGTAGTACAAATGTCAACAGATAGTAGATCGGCTTGCGCTGTATAATAATGTCATAATAGACGCTTCCCCATGTGGCATTACGCCTCTCGTCGGAATCCGTATCTTTTCGAGCAAATATCGAAATCAAGTCCCATTCTGCAGTAGTGAAAATTATGATGCACAGATAATACTAACGGAAGTTTAATCGGTCTTCTAAAGGAAATTCCTAGCTATCAAATTCGGTCTTTTTAAACAAGAAAATATTTTAGGTATTTGACTTCTTGTATGACCCATTTGAACAAAAGCACGGTTCAAAATTGACCTATTTGATTTGAAAAGTGTCCTTACCAAAGTGAAAATGGTGCTGGTGCACCGAAAATGATATGAATTTTTAGTTTCTTACAAAGAACAAATTTATTCAGTTGCTACTTACGGGCATTAATTAACTGAGAAAAGAGACTGGAAGGGGCACCGCAGCCTAAAGAATGACTGAAAAGAATGACCTTCCTGATAGCTGCTTCTTTTTAAACTGAAACTTTTATATACCAACTTTACAGAATTCTTTAAATTTTGAAATGAAAGATTTCCACATTTTATTTAGTATCAAACACTAATTTGGGCGCTTTGGATATTGAGGGAATATGTTCGAACAGTCTGGAGAATTTTCACTACTTAATCCCCATATAAGCATGCGGACATTCGAGAGTATATTCTAAATATTTGTGTGTGTCTAACTTGCAATGATATACCAGAATTTGGATGAAAAGCAGTCATATCAATATTATTTGAGTAGGAAACGTCCACTTTATCGGGATAAAACATCCATGAGGCCGCTTCCAGCGTGCAGTTCTGAATGTCAAACGGAAACATGATGATCTGAAAAAGTTGCATGTAACATAGAATCAAGCCAGTATTTCATTGCAGGGGTGAACTTTAGATAAATCGAGAAGCGTTAACCAGTCTCTTGGCTCAATCAATTCATTCCTTAAAAAGTATTATACGACACCCAATTTTTGAAATTGCGAAAAAGCGGGAACGGAAGTTTGAGAGACTTTCGAATTTATGCTAGATATATCAATATTTTTCGATCCCAATTTTTAATAATTATCATCTTTTCAGGCAACATCAAAGTAAGCTTTGTCCGAATTCGTGTACAACTAGGTTTATTGCTTCATAAACTTCTTGGCGATCACACTGCAAAGCATTAATATTTCAAGAAAAATAAAATAACTTGATTTTTCAATTTCAATAGTGCCGAAGATAGGTACACTATTGCGTCCGCCTCAAACAATTTCAAAGCGCTGTCTCTATAAGATATTCTAGAGGGAGAAATAGTATTTTTCTGCTTCGTTTTTTCATACGATGAAATCAATAAACTTATGTTTAACTCACGTGAAATTTGCACTGCATCGTTAGCACTTGAGAAATAGCAATGTATACTGTTCCATTCTCTTCAATAATAGCGAAATTCTTCTCATCCGAAATTGGCATTTCTACATCGATCCTGAACGCATCCAATAAAGGATATAATTATAAAATTGATAAATTATTACATGTTCAAAACAGTGACGTCAGGATACCATATTTTGCTTACTGGTATGAGTAGCTCGTTTAGTCCACCAAATTCAGTTGAATTCCACTGAAGAAAACTGTCGATCCAGTTCTATAATAGTATTACTGTAATATGTTTCATAAAAATTTAGTTTAACGAAATTCTTATTGTTTAGTAGATTTTTGATGAATTTAGCACGTTCGACGTCACAGCGCAGAGTTTCCAGTATTTTTGCCAATTAGAATCTCGCTTAACTTTTGACTGACTGATCCTAACTGAGTAATTCAAATAGTGTAAGACTTTTTCTGATCGGCGGTTGTTTAGTTTTTTCAAAAATGTTCGCTTTGGGAGCAAAATATTATTTTTCTGACAGTAGCTTTGTCCAAAAATGATTAATTGGCCCGAAACTAACATTCTCGAGACCGACGCAATCTAGAGAATCGACTGATACCAAATTTCGGCGATTTCGTGTTGGATCATAAAAAAAGATCTTTAAACAGCTAAGCGTACCATTTTAAGCCATAGCACCATCGTAATGCTCTCCAATGCTTCGTCGGTTCCAACAATACTGAACAACGCCGGATTCAGGGTGACATTGACAACGTCTGCTGTTTCCAAGACAGGACGCAAGTTTTTGTTATAGTTGCGAAATAAGCTGTTCACAAGGCGCTGTTCATCCGACTCTAAATCATGCCAGAATGTAATTAAGTCTTGATAGAGAAAGAAAATCAGCCTCGCAGGCGAAATTATCAATTATAGACAACGTTCCTACTGATCAGGACACATTCGTGCCAAAACTATTCTTTGACCTAGATTTTCAATATCTTTGGACAGCGAATACGACGCTGTTTAGGCAATTATAATCCCAGTTTTACAACCATAATAGTGCAATGAGATTGACCCTAAGGAAAGTATTTGCGACAGCGTTTGTCACTTTCTTGTTACACAGAAAATAATTTGCTTGATATAAATGTGAACAAACTACTTACCAACAACTGTTGAACCACTGACTGCAACTACCATTAAGCTAATGAAGGATAGTTTTGTTGAAATAAACATAACTGCTGCGCACAGAAACTATATGTTGATGAAAAAGGAAGAATTTTACATTGAGAAAGAGTAGGGTGATCTCTCGTTCTCTTTGTCTCGCATATGAATGAACTACGTTTTGCTGTTTCCCAAATTTGCAAAGATAATTTGTATTCTGCATATCGATTTATTTGAGTCTGTAGGCCTCTGACACCTGATGCTCTAGGCTTTTTGCTCACATTAAAAGATTAATTCCCTACCCGGTCGGCGTCATTCTTGTACTTATGTGCGTAGGGCATAGACACATGTATTCAATACATGAATCAAAAATCAGAAATTCAGAAATATTCATTGAAAAGCCTTTCCTGAATATTATTAAGTAACAGCACTTTGCTCTATTAGTATTTTAAAATGAAGTGTGATCACCGCTTGCTCTGAGGCGTATACCGTACACTAGATTCAACCGCGCGTGACCGTTTCATTGCCAGTCATTTCAGTTTACATCTTATCGACCATACAACTTAGCAGCCGTTTCATTCACTACTAATAAAAATCTGATTTTTTTAGCAGTAAAGGGGATGATCTTAATTCCCCTTTAGATCAGTGCAAATTTCGGGCGAGACATGGGCTAATTTGACCAATTTTGCATGTGTATCCATAAAAAATGACATATTTTGTCACACTTTGCACGTCCTTACTTCACCACAGCAACTGGTAGATTTTCAGTTGCTTGCATGGTCAAACTTTTTTATCACTACGTACTTTGCTTATGTTGTGAGCACATACGATAACTGACTATCACTTTCAAATATCACTTTCAAAATATCACTTTTGCATAAGACAATAGAACAATGAAAAACAAGTTTAGATTTGAAGATTTGAATAGCCAATGATTAGAACAGAGAAGGTCATGACGCAATTTATTGAAAGAAATACGATCATTAGGAGGAAGTCAAGCTGCTGACACGCGAGCTGCCATTCTCTTTGAAGATTCATTTCTTCACTTCTTTCGTCCACGTAACTTGCTATTTGCTGCATAACCGCCGATGCATTCTTCAAAATCATTAGTTGCTGATGCGCTGTGCCGTTTATTCGGATACTATCACAGTCGGTTTTGGTGCTTCTCATCTAAATATAATAATATATTGTGATTTGAAAAAATATTTTCTTAACCAGTTGCACTGCATACGTGACATTGCATGATATGACATATATACCATTCCCGCTTTAAAAAACATACTTGAAAATGAAATACATTTGCTTTATTAAAATTATTAAAGCAAAACCGAAACTAACACTGCATTGCTGTGAAGTAAAAATTATACTGTTGGTCTGCTCTGCAGGCTGTTGGCTTCTTCTCTTGCAATTAAATCGTGTTATGGTCAGGATCCAGGCAGGAATCGACTGTCCAGCGGTCCATTTGCGGTTTTCGTAAATAATGAGCACGGCAACCAGTGAAGTCGCTGCGCCAAGAGCAACTTGCAACATGATGTACGTGCCTAAACGAATTATCAATATTTAGTAAATTGACTCCATCGTAACGAACAAGATCCCATCATGATGACATTTAAGATCGGATTTTTCTAAGCATCGAGAAACTTTTGGCACAGTTGGCAAAAAGTTTTCGGATTTTGCTGAAATTTTGCATGCTATGATGATTTAGGGTAGAACTTCCGAAAATAGTGTCGGATTTTATTACAAAAGTTTTCGCTTCGAGATACGGCGGGAAATTTAAATATGTGTATTGGCAACGTAGAATTTCTCAAAATCAATATTTTTATATACCAATCGATTGAAAATGATGAGAGGAATCTGAGTACGTTTTCAAATTAAAAATCGGTGCACAACCTGAAAAATTATTCAGTGTAGAAAATTGGAGTTTCAGAACTTTTTGGTTTTGTGAATTTTTCGGTCAAAACTTGTTCACTATTCATAGGTAAAAGTTACCCTAGGATTAAAGCCCGAACTCTGGGCTATCCAACGGTACCATAAAAATTGGTAAAGTCGCGAACACAAAGGTCGCAAATTGAACCCGAAGTGACCAATCTTTTGAAGCGTTTTCATTTTCAGCAAAAATCGTTTCGCTCTGTTCGTTTACAGCTACTGTCGCGAAGTTTGTCAGACTCGCGATAATTAATTCAGTTGATTTCAAAGTGCACTGACATCGAGAATGTTAAGGGATTAGGCGTGGCCTGTTAGCTGTATGTGGGGGTAACTACATTCCTACGTAGGTGCTATTTCTGTTGCTTCCGCCCTACTATCAGCGCTTGCGTGCTTTGAGAACGATGCCGACTACTTGGCCGTTCACTACGTGCTACATCTGCTTGCTTATACCTCTGTGTCGGCAACCCCTTTGTAGCAATGAGATTGCTTACCTGCGTCCTCCGCTTCTCACTGACTACCCATACTTTGAGTGGACGGACAAATTGGTGGTATTTGCGCGCGGCCTGTTGATGAATTGCCAAGACCCTGAGGCGCAGGGTCGGACGACTTAACAATGACGTGCTGCTATATGGCCCACATGCTAAGCTAATTACTTCTCATTCGTATCTTGGGCGGTCTGATTGATTGGAGACTCTTGCGCGCTGAGCTAGTTAGCGCCTCTTTGTATTACACCCACGTAGGACGAGTGCGCCTCGATAAGTTAAAGGGTCAGCGAGGTGAACGTACACCTCAGACACAATAAGAACC
>NIUQ01002480.1:0-22165 GCA_002796945.1 Plectus sambesii
TTGTCCCAGCAGCGGAGTGCTCGATGACGCCGGCAGCCACCAGGGACATTAGCCTGAAATTAATGAAAGGGAACAGTGGTATAAAGTTATTTTTCAGTTTGTACAATAATCGTTACCGAATAACACAGAATAAAATAATTTTTGTGTGTGTGTGTGCATCATATTTTGGTCTGCTGAGGATGTAAGCAATCGTGGCAGAGTCAAACTGGTTTCTTAAACGTTTTTCTAATAAAAGCGGCCACCCGATGGTTTCTTCTCTTGATTAAATCACTGCTGACAAATCGGGATATGCTTAGTATCCTTTGGTCTAACCTTCCCAAAAAATTAATGAAAGATTCAAAACTGACAACAATAGACTTTGGTGATTTTAATAAATAGAACAATTATAACTATAATTATCAATTTCAGCTGTCATTATTATTATTATTTTAAGTTGATGGTCGAACTTACTTGTCGTTTAGCCATCTGGATTGTACGCAACTCATTCCAAGCAGAAGTGCCTGCTTCTCAATGCCGACAGTTTCAATTGCATATTTCTGCACCATGAAATTAAGACCAACCAAACCCATGTTTGCAACACCAGTGCAATACACTGCTGCTCTTTGGTCCGGCGGAATACTGAAAATTTTCGGTCATCCCAAAATTTAATAAATCATTTCACATTTATAAGGATACTGTTCAATCCAAAGTGAACATTTTTATATTAATTTCACTTAGAAAGGGTCTCATTTGATTAAGAGGCTGTCCTTATTAAAGTGGAAATGTTATAAAAATTTTGCCATACGAATTGCAAGTAGGATCGCTAGTTGTTGATGTGTTTCTGCCACATGTGTTCAGAAGATTTTGAAACGCCCTGTTTGCATCTTGAACGCACGTACTGACGTTGAATTGACAGTTCAATGAATTGATCGGATTTTTGGGATCGGACTGATTTTTCACCATATTTGTCATGTAATTCTGAAAAAGTATAACAGTTGATTCTCAAATTTAGCTTTACTTTGTTTAGTAAAAGCATAAATACTCGGGAGCAATACGATGAACGCTGAAAAGTAATGAAAATGGGTATTCAATAGAAAACTAAACCTCAACGCTTTTTTCTTTATCACCAAGATGATTCTAAAAGCACAATGGGAAAGAGTAAGCGAAAAATGCGCGCTGTCGCGTGGCACGAAAGCATGCTCGCTAAGCAGCAACTTGAGTTACCGTTCGCTATTTCCCGTCGCGTATTTTTGCGACGGCGCTACATTGATACAATTTCCAGTTAATGAGGATTCTGTTCAAGTAAGTAGCTTTTCTTAAAAAATCTTATTAAAATGTTAAATTTTAGTGAGGTAATGTTCTCATTGTTTTGAAAAGTGGCCAATTTGATGTGGGTAGTGTTTTTAGTTAAGTGGGAACGGTTAATATACCTGATAGAACTCGTAATCGGCAGTCTGAGAGAACATCTTGCCGATATACTGCAACTGAGACATACCAACTCCAAGCGGTACAAAATGCATCTCCTTTGGAAGATATGAAGCCAGATTTAGAGCGGTAGTGTACGGCAGCATATTTGCCCTAAACAGAGTTACCAAAATAATAATAACATTCCCATTTGCGTCAAAAACATCGCAAACAAAAATATAAATAAGCCAGTCGGTAAACTAATATGATGTTTGATATGCATTGATCGTTCGTTTCATCCTCCCTGATTGACTGAATATTGCCATTTCAGTGCGTATGACACCGGTACGCCGCACTTTCTGGATTGCGATATAACACGCCACGCGCGCATGTATTGATTTTTACAGTATGCTGTGTGTGCGCGTATGACGTGTTATAACGCAATCCGGAAAAGTGAGGCTCATCTTTTACGTACCTTTCAGTGCACAACTAAAAGTCGAAACTTTGCACGCTTCCGACTACGTGTGCTTGTTTGAGAAATTTAAATGATGAAATTCATGGTCTGTAAAACCAAAGATTATTTAGCAATACTAACAGGACATTTTCCATAATAATTCGACTTAAAAAGTGTTCTATCTAGTTTGAAAAAGGTTCTAGTTGAACTGGAAAGTGCCCTTATTGAAGTGAAAATGGTATGTGTCTTTGGCAAAAATGCTTCTATCAATCTTTTTAGGTATTGCCCTTGTGACTCTTTTCGAGCGTCAAGTACAAGGAAATAGACAGAATCGAGTTGGTCCTCTGTCTAAATGGAATGAGAACTTTCACAGTATCTTCGATTGTACAATACTTACCGGCTTAATGTGAATGCGTCATCTAACAGTTGCGCACGAGCTCTGACATCTATTACAGTATAGTTCGTTAGTAGTTGCTTTTGAAGGGCATTCCAGTTGGCAGCATCGTAATTCACTCTGTACATACCGTACACCTGTGGATTGAGCAAATACCAAGACTGCTGTGGACCGAAGATAGCCGCGTTTGTAATTGTTTCTGAAAATCTTTAGTGAATAGTGGTACACGTACCTAGCAAGCAGGGGATGACTTCAGTGACAGAACTGTAACGCAAAAGGGGGATTCGCCGTCTCCGAAACTCTGGTTTCTCTTAATCTCTCTTGCTTCTATATATTTCTACAGCTATGACAATATCTTTCACGATTCAAATATTTCTGTATCCCATGAAAGTCCCACACCGCGTTTGCAATTTACCGTACTTTCCTCTGAGTTCTCAACACACAAAATACCTCAAGACGCACCGGCCCGATTATTGCTCTGTTGACTTATCAATGATGGACAAGGCAATTTCAAAAACCAACTACAAATATTACATTAAATTAATTATAGGATATCGAATGCTTCTTCGCTCTTTTGATAACCATCGGATTATGAATCATTACGATTTGCAAGCAAAAGAAATTGATAGGGACATAATTACTTTGCTGATCGAGAACAATCCAGTCGAGAATGGTGTTCCCAGTGGTTGGATCGAAATACCACAGCGGCGTATACCATTGATAGCTGCAAAACTTCTGTTATTCAACGTTCTTTATGCTTTGGATATGTAAATTTTAAAACAGTAGTAGTATTGAAACCTTTATCAAAGCCATCCCCAATCATTGTTAAACGAGCGGCGGCTCTCGCTGTTGCTCAATTGATAAAGCTTTGTATTCTTATTTACACTGAAAATGATATATTTCGGTGAATTCAGCAGTTTATCACCAATAGAAGCAAACTACCCTTATGAACAAATTTTGTCCTGTAAAAAAACATAGGTGGCCAAAAATATAGGACCGGCCAAACCTGTCCACTATAAGCAAATTGCCGTTATAAGCGATGCCTTTGTGAACGATTTCTACTGTTTTTAATGCGCTTTTCGACTTTCGTCCGCTGAGTGTCCAGGTTTACTCGAATAATGGGCCAGGCAAAGGATGATAGACGTGAGACAAGTGCCCTGATAATGTCAAATGATATTATTGAAGCAATATCAAAACATAGCACACTTCAGGGCGATTAAGCGATTCGGTTAATGAAAGAAAATTCGTCTTCGTACTGTGCCTTAACTCTACGACGATGAGCAAGAGAGATTCAATGAAGCGACTTACTTGTAAGGACTGCGTACGCCCAAGTCTGGCCCAACGAGAAACCGCTGCTGTGCGAGCGTAATTTGACCGGCAGCAGCATTTCTTGTCACGTTCACAACGGGAAAGCCCATTTGCAGAATCCAGCGGTTCATATATTCGGAAACATTTAGCACTTGTCCAGGAACCCAGCCAGTAACATTATTTCGATTGCAAGCCTACAAGTCCGTATCAGTTACTAATATAATGCTGATTTTGTACAATTTTTGCTACCCCCTTCCTGCTTTACATTCTTCCACGTTCCGCCATGTAAATAAAAATTAGACAAACTG
Source organism: Plectus sambesii (assembly GCA_002796945.1). Classification (NCBI taxonomy): domain Eukaryota; kingdom Metazoa; phylum Nematoda; class Chromadorea; order Plectida; family Plectidae; genus Plectus; species Plectus sambesii. Next base: position 3,848 of record NIUQ01002480.1, read on the forward strand.
ATCGTTGTAAAACATGTAAACATAAGCGAGTAACACGAACATCTTGTAGCGCTGCCCACAAATCGTCATGCGCCGCGTTTCCATAGGCATGTAGGCTTAGGTATTGTTGCAGACCGTCCAGGAAAACAGTCTTGTTGGGATTGCTGGGCATGAGACCGAGCGTGTGATTGAGCTGGTTCAACACAGCACCACCCTTGTCGTAAGAAATGTCGTCGAATACCTTTAAAAGACTTTCACTTAGTTCAACTTCTTTAATATCTGGCTATGATAACATTTTGTAAGTCATTTTAGCTCTACTCCTATTTCACTTCTATTCAATCCTTCAGTTTACTACTCTAAAAAGGATCACGGATTGGTACTTGTTTTATGATGTATATGAGGGCTTTTTGCCTTTGCGTTGTTTTCGGATTATTTTGCTCAACGAAATATCTTCGATATACTGAGTCGAAAAATAATTACTACTGTAGTGAGATATGAGTTTTCGTCTCAGTACCAAATGGCGCCGAGACAAATTTGCACTCTGCGCAGGCAATAAAATTCATTAGATCTATTGAATTTATTACATTTTGTGGACTCTCTTTACTTTACATTACTTATTTTTGTTCACCAACTAAAGTGACTTAACTTTGCTAATTAAAAAATTGCTCAACGCTAACAATGGTAATTATTTGATAATATAAAAAAGACAATTATAAAGAAAGCCACATACCTGATTAGCCTCGGCTGCAGTCGCTACTGGTACGTATATCGGATGAGATGTGCCGTATTGATCGAGCGCCATCGCGCCTTGCACGTCTGTCACAAACTGATCCACCTGCGGAATAAAGATTTGAAACCGCTTTTTGTGTGCACGACATTTCATGTAAAAGCACGGATCAATTATTACTTCTGACATATCGGAAACTAATTATAGGGCTTTGAACTAGTCAGGTCAGAGTCAGAAGTTATTGTCGAATTTTAAATAACTCGAATTTTGAAAAACTTGTTACAATGATTTTGTTCTTGGAGAGAATGTCCAAAGTTATTCAATGCAGCGCGCTAATGCCATATACTATTTTTGCTGTTTGAGCCCCAAATTTAACCAAAAGTTTGCTTTTTATTCCAACCCTCTAATTTTACCTTATTTCTGACCCAAGTTCTAATGAAATTAGTTCTGTTTGGTTAAATTAAAAATTTAAATTTTTTAAGTAGGCCAATTTTGAACACCGCTCATATTAAACCTGTTTATTGATATAAATACTCTAAAAAACCAGTAATGAAAGACAAAAGATCGAGAAAGGAGTTTTTGCTGTTATCTGCAACTGTGTCGCGTGACAGAATAATACGTTGTCAAGAATGACTCGAAAATGCGAGAGCTCGCTTGAGCAAAAGCGAATGTGATATTTCGATACAATGTCATTAAGCTCGTATACTATTTCCTCCCTTGTTGTTCGACCTGATTTACCCTTTAACGTGATTAATAAGTTCTGCTTTTACCATGTCAAATGTGTCAGGTTTGCATGCGGAAGTTAGGTCGCTTCCCTTAAACTCTATTAGAGAGGCGAAACCTTCGTTCAGCCAAATATCGTCCCACCATGCCATTGTGACCAAATCGCCTAAAAGAAATAACGATTAGACAATAACGACGGATACTGTAAGCAGTAAAACTGTGGACGGAGCCGAATTGGTATTTTTACTGGATTAAAGATTTCCGAATTAATTTTTTGCGAATGATAATCAACTGAGCCTTGGTCGATCGATTAACGCACCGTTGATATACTCGCGCTAATTATGTATTTTTTATTTATTTATAAACCAACTCAATGAAAAAATGGGAAATTCGGGATCTACGTCTTCTATTGTAGATATTTAGGCAAACTTGTTGCTCAACGAGAATTCTCCAGTGAATACATTCGCAGTCACTTACCGAACCACTGATGTGCTAGCTCATGAGAGACATCAACAGCGACGTGTTGCTTAGCAGAGTAAGGGTAAGTGCTATTGTCGTAGAGCAAAACGTAGTCTCGGTAAATAACCAGTCCCCAGTTTTCCATTGCACCGAAAGACAGTTGTGGCACTGCCAAAAGATCTAAAACAAACTATCTTCAAACATTTATCGAACACTTTTATAGCAGTTTCAAAATAACGATTACTTTCGCTCTTATTTCACAACGCTTAAAGGCAATCATCATTACTGTATCCAGATATACGTACGATTTGGACTTGAGGGAATAGTTATCCCAAAAAGCTTTCATTCACTAGTTTAGCTACCTTATCTAAAAAAAGGATGGCAGAATTAATATCCAATATTCAATCATGCATTTGTATTTGTTTAATGGCTCTTTAAATATTACTGACCAAAACTTGCCCATATCCGCGATGTTGCTAGGATCTGTTAGATAAAAATTACTTTGAAAGCAGGGTGAATTTCTTAATACCCCCAGCACCCAAGTCTGTTTACATCGATAAGGCATCGAATACACTGGAAATTTTCTAGAAGCGTGAACGAAGGCGGTCAAAAACTTGTTGCGAATGCATTATTTTTGCTAATTATATCTCGTGTGCGCTGAAAAGCCGTCAATTTTTTTAATTAAGTACGACGGCTGCATATCATCCAGCACAGGGAATAAATTACAAGCTTGGACATTGATCCTACTTTCGATCTGAAACAACTCTTCGAATGTTTGAAATGCGCACAAGTACAAATTGTAAAAATATTTAATTTAGCCAAAAATTTTGTTAGCTATCAAGTTGAATTGACACACCTTGCTTTTCCAGTGGAAATTCGTACCCATAGTACTGTTCATAATATTCGAGCGCCGTCTTTGCCATGCAGGCGGCAAAGTAGGTTTGATTGACTTGCGATTTTTGACTCCATACTCTTATCTGAACAAAATATTTCGTTAGAAATGCGTTAAACGTAGAATAGACATAGAAATATAAAATGCATTTAAGTCAGTTGGAAAAAGAATGTTTATGAATACAGCTTAGTCCAGGTATTAACATGATATTGCAAAACAATGCCTAATTGAGTTATTCAGGATACTTTCAAGCCTAAAATATTCAACCCCACTCGCGTCCATACTGGACCGATTACCTTACTTCCCGCAATTTTTATCACAACAGTTGCAATTACGACTGTTTTATCACATTGATTCCCAGGATCTCTTTCCGAGATACCCCTAAGCGCTGACAAATTAAGTAGAAATTCGGTCCGAGTATGAATTTTGCATATGATAGTATGGTGACGATTACGTTAAACTGAGACTCACTATTCAATAGTTTTATGAAACGGGACCCTAAGCGGTTAAAGCACTGTAATGTCAGGTTGCGACAACTGAATGTGATAGTTGAAGACGCCGAAAGAGACTAGCTACGTAACCGCCACTTGAACTAAATGTCAGCAAAAGACATTTTTATCAAGTGAGCTCCTACCGTTGTATTTCTAATTGTGTTTGCAGTCATCTCAGTGTAGCCGAAATCTGCCACGGCGAATGCCAGCAGATAAGTGGACATCTTCTTCGTCGGGTCAAAATGTGTCGCATTCCATCCTCTGCAATTAAGCATATGGATCTGCTGAGAAATAAAGAGCCAAATCGAAGCATTTGTCAACGTTTGGGACACAATCGAAGCATTGGGAGTGCAACCTACGCATTTCTTAAACAAATTTCCTAATTGGCGAATTTCTTTAAAAGGGCGCTAAATTATTTGTTCTATGTACAGCAAATCATTCATGGTTTTTCGTAAAATGAGTCCTTAATATAATGCCGTTAAAATTTGCCTTCCTTGTCCGTACGGATCCTGTAAGTCAGTAATCCCTTTGAGGAGGATTTACAGTAGAATCTTTGCATAATGAACATTGCGATGTCCCTCTTACTATGCTAAAGCATAGAAGAAGATTTTCGGATTGCTGCACAAAGAACAAGCACTAGCCATCGTCTAATTATGTTTTGATGTACACAATTTCCTGCCTTCGAACACCTCACTTTAATTTTAAAAATTATCAAACAAGCAAATCTCCATAAAGTGCAAGTCGAATTCGTTCCTTTATCATCGAACCGACAATACCGCTTTATCGCCTACCTTAACTGTACTGTAAAGATGGAATTCGCATAAACGAGAAGTTTTTCTAATTCCCTCGCGTTTTCTTAAAAGTTGCTTTTTAGGTAATGTTAAAATTCGATTTACTTTGCAAATATCTCGGTTCTGTTCATTTTCTGGTTGGCCAAAGCCGTGAAGCCCACGCTATGGATGATGTGAACAACGAACACAGCTTTCATCGCCGGCTCATCGAAACAGGGCAGCGCTCGACGGGCATCCGTTGGTTGGAACTGCGTACTTGCCATATACCTTAAATCCGTTTGTCATTATAAAACTATGGATGTGTTGTCGGACCACGAAAATGATTGATACCATTATCATGTCCTAATCTCAAAATTAATCGGTGCCGGTAGCGGTAGGGCAATCCCATGTATACACAGAGCAAAGAAGTCTACGTCACTGTCCTTTAGAGAATCTGTTTTTATGTTATTGTAGCTGCTAACAAATACGAAATTACGAGCTATGAAATTTGCGACTGCTTCCGCGACGGCGTTCACAAACCCCAAGTTCTGGACGAAACAATACATAAATCAGAAAGAGGAGAGCACACGATTTAGGAGTGAAGAACCTTAAACTTTGCTTTGAGACCAAATTTGCATTGACATGTTACCAAAAGCGCAATGTTTAAAATGCGAAATTGTTTAACTGTAAAATCCTGTACCGTTATAGATATGCTAAGAAAGGTATGCCATGGCACATTTCAATTATATATTGAATAAGTAGATTTATTAATTCGATTAACTAGGATTTGAAAATTTGGATATATTATTGAATTTATTTCTTTTGAATTTTTAGATATCCTTCAGCTTTTTGTTGGAATTGCTAAAAACGTGCAATCTTACTTGGTCACTCCATATTCTTGATAGGTTTGCCAATAAAAGCCCTTCAAATCGTTGGTAATATTTCCATAGTAGTCGATATGCAGCGAATAATTCGTGTTTGCTTGCAAAGTTCCCGAAAGGGTGAACGTAAACATCTGGGTGACATCGCTATAATTATGGCCCGTGATACTCAGATCTGCCTTATTCGTGGCCAGATTTGTCAGCAATAGTGAATGTTCGATGAGTTCGATGTTGTCGCCGTGAAGAACAATCTGAGTGGTTGGAGTGACGCAAGTGAAATAAATTGTTACATTCCCATCGGTAGTGAAGTTCCACGTGGTGTTGAAAGAGATGTAGTCATCGGGCACGACAAATGGTCTAATCCACAGATCGTATTCATAGGGAATTAAATTGGTGGGTAGGCGCATGTTAACGGCTGGAGCGGTTGTTGTGGCTTGGGTAGATGTCGTCTGGTTGCCTAAAGTCTTTTTATATCGCAATTACAAGAAGCGAAAAATTTCATCCTTGCATTAGTGACATCACAGAAAAGTTCAGTCCGACAACAAATTTATACGGGCATATGCGTACTATTATTAGGTGCAAAACTTTTGCCTCGCACAGAATATAGGAGGTCTTGTCTTATATTATAGACTTGAAATAATAAATATTAATCCCCGCAGAAGATGTTTCAGTACATTGAATCATGTGCAGATATTCGTTTTTCATGACGCCCAGGTTTGCAGAACAACACTCCAAAAGCCGCAAGTATATCAAAGATTAAAAGAAAATTGGAACTAGAGGTAGAAGCTAATTTCGCTAATCGTATCCTACGATAAATCGATTGAAAATTTTTAATTAATAGTTCAAATCAAAATGAGATTGACAAAAAAATTCATGCCTGATGACGGCTGTGGCGCGGCTGTTGTTGTTTCATATGCATTTCTGGTGATGAAAAAAGTTGCCAGAATAGCGCCAGCTATTAATACAATAGCGACCACAATCAAAGCGATGAATCCCTTAAGCGGCACTGCCTTCATGATGGCCAGATATACCGCCTAAAAATAACATTAGTAAATTGTTAAAAAATTGCAGAATATGTCGCGAAAAGCAATACAGAAATACTCTATGCAGTTGACGCAATTATTTTTAACAATTGACACCGGAACATGCAGGAAAGCGCACAAAGCTTAACTTTTATCAATACGCACCAATAGTCAATTTATTAGAGCAACTGAGGAGTGCTTCCTAACAGCGGTTTGATTCCAAGAAATAGGGTCTAAGAGAGCTCAATGCGCCCGCCCTCTTTTTTTTGGAAATTTGCCGTATTTTCTCGAACTAACTCGTCAAGGTTAATTTAACCTTTCTGTAAAGTGTACTGCGTTGTTTGGAGATTGTTAGAAATTGCTAAAAATAAAGAAGCAGAAACTGACAGCTCTCTTTGCAATGCACTAGTTCGATGATTCACGCAGAATCGTGAAAAACATTACATGCAAAAGTATACTAAAAGTAGCATAAAATCAATCATGATTCATAATACTTTATAAAGTTTTGCTCATTTACTATTGAAAGAAAAAGATTTCGCTCTCAAATAAATCTCGTTATGTCTACTAGAGGAAATTTGCACTTCCTGAATCTATTATTATCACAACTTCTGTGTTTAAAACTGCACGAATTCGCGTACGATACAGAAGAGCGCACGCAACAAGCAGGACATTATTACCAAATCAATTACTCCGTACTCATTTATAGCCAGCCATTAATCGCGATGCCTATTTAAGAAACTAATCACAAATTTTCATTTGCCATGATTACCAGCTTACTCTAAGTCCTAATCACACGAACAACGAGAGTGTGCTATTAGAAAACTCGTTACCTTCCTGTTTTATTTTTGGTACTTTGATGACTTATTTGAAACTTCCTACAGCTTCTGCCAATTATATGATACTCAATAGGGTTTGCGGGAGGGGAAGAAATACTACGGGGATGGGGAACGATTTACACGGGATTTCCTATCACGGGGACGGAGAGGGATGTGCCACGGGGGGGGGATAATCCACGGGATGGATAACGGGGGAGTTACGGGGAAAAAACTCACATGATATCCCCGTTTTCGGGACGGGGGGATATCCCGTGCAAACCCGAATACTCACACTAGGTTAACGTGGCTAGAGTAACTGGAAAACTGAGCGCCTACCGGCTGGAAACTAGTTGGAAACTTGGGCGCCGACAAAAACGTGACGTCAAGCATGTTTCAATAGAGACAAAGATCATATTTGCGAAGAGCTTAAATATCTGGCTTCTATAGAGGAAAAATAAAAGGGGGGAATCCTCTAAGTCATATGATGCTGAGCTGCAAGACTACCATGATCATCACTCAGCTATTATTAAAGATTGAGGTACGATCAGTTTTTCATTACGTACAACACATTTTTGCTCGCTCACCTACAGCGCACACGCACTGATTTAGCACCTCCCATCGTGTAGGCTAATATCTTATACGGCAGCGCCATACCGAGTTTGAACTTTGTTCTTAACTAGGCGTTACATTTTGATAAGCGTGAGACAGCGGCTAAGATTCGTCATCGATGCAGTCGTACCGTTTAACGCCAAGTTGATAGCTGCAACAACGCCAATAAGTTCATCATCCGCTCGCAAATATCGAAGGGATGGCTAGCGATTAAACGCTTTATTTCTATACTTTAGATGATTAACTGATCATCGCTCTCTGTTGTGTCAGTCTTGCTCCCAACGTCAAACATTGTTCAGCTTATTGCAAAGAGCTGGTGGTGAAAGGTGCAATTTTTGAGTAAGCTAAATACGAACGTACGGGAACGAACTACTGAGTGCTTTTCCTAGCAGATTTTCTTGCTGATATTAGCGACCGAAGTGTCATTTTTTAACAAAGTCTTTTTACAAAACATTCAATAACGACGAAGAGAACTAATTGTTTGAAAGCATATTCTCACAGTATCATATTCTTTTGAACAAAATTGAAATTGGTAAAAGACACCATTACTAAAACCGCCCTTATCTCTACTTCTATTTAGTGTACTATGAATAGCCGTATCTAAATTCAACTGAATAGTCCAAATTTTAATTCAAGAAAAACATTCAAAACTCAAAATAGGTTTCGATTTTCAAACACCATTTTGAGGCTTTCAGATCATAACAAAGCAAATTCAGCATATGTTCATCGGTCTCGTGGTGTAGTGGTTATCACGTCTGCTTCACACGCAGAAGGTCGCCGGTTCGATCCCGGCCGAGACCTGATCTTCTTTTTTGCGAAGATCATATTTACACAATATCTAGTCACGAATCAACATCAATGTGTAACTTTTATTATATCAACAGCTCTCCTCTGATCGTTCAGCTAGAACCAGACGGGACTTTCACTGATATTCTTTTGGCGTTGCACAGTACACATTGAGGCTTTCAGATAGTGCGAGTGGTAAAGAATATTCGCAAAATCGTGGCGTTTTGGTGATCACATCTGGTTTATAGGCAAAAATCACTTAGTTTACGCTGAGTTAGCTGATTGCCGCGGCGCGCGCTTTAAGAAATTTTAGTAATAGAATATTCAAGAATGCTCCAGACTGCGATGTGCCTTTTAGACTGCTCCGTAGGGGTCTCTTTATAAGGGCACTTTAACAGCATTAAGAAGGCCAGTTGGTCTAACAGAACTCTCTGTTCCTGCTTGTAAATATCCTTCTTCTAATAAAACCAGTCTGTTCTTAAAACGGGGTATACATTTGTCAAGCTTAACTCTGCGATACCGACCATTGTGCTACTTGCCAGCTGTTGCTGATATTCATGCAAAACTTGACCGAAATTCAAATATATCTTCTAAATGCATTTATTTAGCTAATATCAAGCGATACATTGTACACAGATAATTCATCCAGAGATGCGCTATGATCAAATGAGGCAAGAACAGCCATCGCTCCAGAGCCAAGCAGAATATGCCACCAACGATAATCAACAAGGTGGCAAAGAATTTCAAATAAAAGCGACAGCGCAATACAAAGTGAATGTCGTTAACTGACATATGTTCTTTGGAATGCGAAGCGGAAGAACACAAGCTAAGTAGGCTTAAGAGAAGGCAAGATAGCAAGGACAGCGAGAGAACAGAACAGGGCGGAGACGAGAAGACGGAATAATCTACGTTTTAGGATAACAATAGCACAATGACATAATACAGTACCATATAATATATTCGTGCTATAACCTAGCAGGTATTTAAATATACGGATGAGTCATGAGCTGACGCTCTAACACAAAGTCTAAGCAAGTCAAGCGTCATAAAATAGTCAATCTACACTCCATCACTACAAAAACCTTGGAATGCGTTCTAGGAATTCGCAACAGGGTTGCCATTTATACTTATTTTTAAGAGTTTTTCTTAAATTTAGGTGCCTTGTCTTAATTCTTATAAGACACAAAAAAAATTAAGATAAAAAAGGAGCGGGCAAACGTGTAAATTTTTGTCATTCGCTGAAACGTTACGATTGCCCTTTCATCTTTTTGTATTTCTGGGAACGCATATGATACTACTAAAGCCTATTCTTCTTTTTCATAAAGAAAAAGAAACTTCGAAAAAGTCGCAAAAGCGATTTGATGTTTGTCTTAAATTGGAAGCGTTTGTCTTAAAAAATTCTTAAATTTCAAAAAATTTGTCTTAAAAAGCGATTTTCGACCTGGCAACCCTGATTCGCAAGCATCATCAATTTACATGCACAGTCCAAACTTGTCGATCCAACCTAACCCAGCCGTCGTCGACTTCTCTGGAATGTACTCAGCCCCAATGTAGCCATCATATCCTTCCTCGAGAAGCCACTTAAACACGTCTTTATAGTCGACTTCCCCTGCGGAATCAGGCTCGTGTCGTTCTGGGACCTGCGCCACTTGCACGTGACCTGTAAATATTGTGGTGTTCGTGAGTCAGCCGTCCTAGGTTACAGTGTGGGAACATCTTCTATGAATTTCCTGAGCGTTTTTGTCCCACAATCGTAGGGTACGCTTTTGGAGCCCTCCCCCAGCAGTGTGAGAGCGGGGCCCACTTTGGGTGCAACAGTAGATTATGCGGTCGGCTGTCGCATGCCTGACACCGCGATTTTGGAAGGGAACATCTTGTATGAATGCCCACATTATATGCACGCTGTATAAAAACAAGATTGAATGCAGATGAGCCGCTGGCTAGGGTTAGCGCTCTCTCATACGTCGGCTCAGTGTGTTTTACGCGTTGTTACCGTTACTGCCTTACGTTAGCTTGCATCGTTAAGAATAAAGGTTAAACAGACTCCTGCACTACGATACAGAACAAATATAAAATAATTATCTTACTCTATTCTCTGATGTGATCAATCGCACATGTAAATACAGCATAAATCGTTCAAGCTGGTTCGCTTATAACGGTTATTCATTTACAGCGATCAGCTTTGACCAGCCTCGAATTTTAGGCCTTCTATGTTCTGAATAAGGCAAAAATTGTCTATAACAGTAATCGCTTTTACCGGTAGAAATCCGCTGGTAACCTCATTTATGGGCATAAGTGATTTCTACTGTAAAACATCGGGTTTATGTTTGATGCATCAGGTTTCACTTAGCAATTCCCAAATAACTCCTTACCAATTTCTGGAAAAAGGTCCTTCACTGCTTTTGTGAGCGATCCGCAAATTTGATAAGCATGGAAAATATCCTGAAATACAATCTGTATTACAGGATATTTAAGCGAATGTATACCAATTGAATCTTGAGGTTTGGTTGCTTAATCTGCTGCAGGTAACCAAGAGCTTAAATGAGAGATGAGACGATTCAAACCATTAAATACTTTCAAGAACGTGTTACCTTGATCGTAAGAGAAGAGGAAATAGCCCGGAATTGTTTTCGGATTTATCGGCTCCAGCAGACATGTAATTCCCTCCTGAAAATATTATCATAATTTTTAAAGAATATTTAACTTGATTTTACACAGATTTTTTCCATGCTTTCACAACAAAATAAATCGTCTAGTTTTGTCCCTTTTCAGGTCGACTGTGTTCTCATTATTCTCAATTTTTAAGCATCTAATTTTGTAAAAATTTATTCAGATTTGCCATTTTTTATCTAAGTGATGTCGTTCTAAACAATGGGCCGGTTTCATAATCGTATCCTAAAGTTAAGTAATTCATAGCGATACTCAGCGCTATGCTTCATAATGGGCTTAAGTAAAGGATTACTTAAGAACGACTTAGGACACGATTATGGAACCGGCCCAATGAAATACAAATCACGTTTCCGCTTGACACGCGTAACCTTGGAAACTTAGGACACTCTTAAACTTTGCGATTATTTGAATTGCTAATTTGTAGTTTTTAAATAAACAATCGTAACATAAAACGTTAAATCTGAAATTTGAACTTACGTCTGCAAGTCGTTCGGCGGCGTAAGCGATATTTTCCACAAATACCTTTTCGCTTTGCACTCGAAGGTAATCACCATCTGGTGCTATGCCAGCCATGACATGCACTCTCAAATATTTAATTAATAATTGTTTGAAATTGCCTTTTCACATAAAAGTGAATGTTTTCAAAAGCAAGGTCAATGCAAGTTGTAAAATGGTTAATATGACTAAAACATTGTTTCGCTGTAATCAGGAAAAAGGAGGTTCCTGATTTCATTGTTTAATTTCATTTCGTTGAGGTGATTTTGGACTTATAATAGGTATTTAGAGTGAAAATGAAATGTGCGCCAAGTTTGATTTTAAAAGTGCCCAATTTAAAATGGAAATGGCACAGATAATGCGACTACCTGGAACAGTTGAGTGCTTTCGCATAACGAATGGCGACATCAATGCTTTTCCGAAATTCGTCTCGTTTCTCAGGCAGGCAGGCCAAACCACGCTCTCCTTCGTCCCAGTTTCCTGAAATGGAATGCACTAACTGAAAGGCTAAGAGAAAATCTTTGCGTTCTAATGATTCTTCACTGCAAAAGGAAATGTAGAGTCATTATTTTTCGATCAGTAATAAGACATCTCGCTAGGCACTGTAGTTGGCATAGATGATCTCGGTTTTTGGTGCAGAAACACCCTTTTTACCAAGAAAAATAGCCATTTCTTGGTTTTAAGTGCGTACATTTATAGCAAAACGAACGCTACCGACTTTCGAAACAGTTTGCCTTATTTAATCTACGATTTCTTGCTACTGATTGGCAATTTTGAAAATATTCATTGCGAAGCTAAAACTCAGTTTTATTCGCTGCAGTCATAGCTTTAGTTAAACGGGAACTGCGGTCACCTCTAGGGAAAAAACTAAAAACGCGCCCTATAAATACTTAAAATGCGCCCTATGTTTGATATTTTCAGTATGTTAAGATCAAACATAGGGCGCGTTTTAATTGTTGTCCCACCTCTAGCTAAAAGGAGCGCATTCTTTTCATCCACTACTGACAAGCTACTTAGCGGATAGTTAATTACAATATATGCAGATACGGATTCGCAGCCAGCTCGTCATTAGTTGCTAAAAGCAATATATGGTACATTCATTTCAGCAAAGGTGACTGCAGTTCCATTTAAAGCGATGTAGAATAACTTATTCGTACCGGGTGGGGAATTGATCAGAACCTGCTCCAAGTTCAGTCGTTCCTTTACTTCTTTCAACTTTTCAGCGTCTTCCCCGTACGGCAAAGAAACCTCGACGTACTTAAAACCTGCAGCTGCTGCGGCTTCATACCTGAAACAAACGATAGAGCTATTAGTTCATCCCAAAAGTTTATGCACAAACGACTTTAGCTCAGTGAATATCAGCTAAGAAGTGTGACTGCAAATCAAACGCAAACTGAAAGCACTGCTAAAATTGTTCAAACTTGTATTACCTCTGCAGCAATCCGCCCGCTTCTTGGAACAGCATGTTTAAGTTAGCCGCCACGCGCATTTTCACAATTATACCTGCAACTGAACGAAAATCACGAGCAGAGACGATATCTGAAACGAAACGAAGGAAATCAAAGATCATCTAGAGTTCAAAAACCAACGTTAATCGAAATCAAGAAATCATAATGAGTTCTGTCCGCTCCACAGCGACGACATCAATATCATGCAAACCTAATACGGTAAACCGCGCCAGAAACGAAAGACGAACGACATGGCGAAAGGGACATAAACGATGTGCCATTTCAACTATCATTTATGCATAGCGTAGCATATTTGTACTGAATAAAAACTCCCAGATCCATATTTTTACAAAGAATAATTGCAGGAACGACTAATTGGCTCGTTTATAATTCTTTTTTGAACAAATATTGCGCAATTAATAAGAGCTTTAGTGTTTTTGCAGCTATAGGGCGCAAAAAGCTAAGGCAAACACCTTTACAAATACATCTTTAGTAGTAGAAGTAATAGCCGAACAGCACATAATATCACCATGGCGACTAAGCGTTCGATAAACAATTTCATTGACCCGAGACACCGAGGCACTACCATCCGCTAGGGAGGCGGGGGTAACGTCCTCATACATTCATCATCAGTAAATTTTCATACGAATTAAACGATTTCGTAGACCGGCGACGCCGAGGTTTTTCATCCGCTAGAGAGGCTTTAATTATTCGCAACACACTCCCGGCGCCATTCGATTACGCCCAACGAGCCTTATGTACGCTTAGATCGCTAGAGGTCTGTTGGCTTCTGATTTAGTCACTCTGTTTTTTCGCCGAAGTATTCATTATGAAACGGTCTTAATAGCTTTGCTTAGTTACTGTATAGAGCAAATAAAAGTAGAGGATAGCTATATCATATGCAAGTGGAAGGAGGTTAGTCTCAGCTATCATGGTTGTGACCCAAAGTGCTGAGGCAATCGAGGAGGAAGTCAAATTCTTTCTAAGTTTACCGGTTCATACCGCGTTAGTACCTATCGAGGAAGAATATTATGATAACTGGACTTCGACGTTGGCGCGCTATTTGCGTATTTCTCAAAATACGTATTATAAAGGTATATAATTGACGGTGACTATGTATACGAGTTTACTTTTGCCAGGCGTTCGCATGCCGAAATAGGGAACTCGAAGCTGTGTTTCATGCAAACTGCGTTCGTATTCGACGGGAAATCGACAGTCTTCCAGAGAACCATGAAGCAATTGGCGCGGATGAAGCGGCTATAAGAAAGGGCGGGAAAAAATATAGGCTACATGGTGCGGATCGTCCTAGTGTTGCGGCGTCGATTATCAACAACGGACTCGACCGTTCGTATGCTTGGCCTGAGGGTTGTCTTGGAACTGACTCTTATCTCACTTTTAATGTAAACCATGTAGTACGATTCGCTCCAGGCACAAAACCCCAAAGGAACGATGTTGGTTACATCGCTGTTTGCAAAGTATTCGATGGTTTGAAAGAGCCCGGATACAAATATATGTCAATGCCGAATTTGGTCAAAGGGCAACTGTTCCGATATCATTGTACTTATAATGCAACGGACATTTGCGTTTCCAGAGATGGTTGTGTTCTACCAGAAATGGTAATTCTTGTGACCATGATGTAGTCGATTGAAACCTTTTTTAAATTCGCAACCAGTTACTGTAGTATCAGGAAATGACCGCGCAGGTTTTCTATTGGTCTTTTATTGTGTGTGTGTGTGTGCATGCTTCATTCAATAATTATTTTGGGCCTCTTAATCATCTGCATAATTGATGTGGTACATTGCGACCAGATTGAGCTCGACCGTGTTTCATATTGCATGGACGTACCCGGCCCGCACCAGTTGTCCATGTCGATTACGAAAGTGGTAATCGACGCCCCGCTCGCATGCTCGAAGGTATTTTAGCTTTGTTTTACTGTGAATCTAAATGTTAATTTTGTAGGCAGCACTATCGACTCTGCTGTCGATCCGCCCCCACCTCGATGTGGTGTTTCCTATTTGCTGCAAAGCAAAGTGCCTCTACATCAATAACAGGTGCCCAGAGGTGGGGGAGGTGGAGTGTCGCCATATGGACGACAAAAGTGAGTAATTTGCAATTTTTTACGACTTTGCATTAATTGATTGTAGGCGTTCCTCAGGAGTCGGCGGCGGCGGCAGTAACGAAGACTGGCGGATTGATCTGGCCTTTATTGTATATTGTTTTATTTGGTATGTTTCTCGTTTTATTAATCTGCTTCCTGCGGTACATCATCGCCAACAAACCCATCGACATAGTCGTTCCTCGCGTGAGTTGCGAGACCTGCCTCGGGTCAATGAAATCGTTTATCGAACGCTTGGTCGCCATGGTGATATTATGTGCTATTCGGCTATTACTTCTACTACTCCTTTACTAACAAACTGCACCAGTGCTGCCATAGTCGCATCAACATCATATTGTAAGCAGGAATTTACTTAAAATGACGTGCTTTTTATCGAATAGCTCCATGTTCATTGCATTCAGCGTAGAATCTTATAAATATCACTGATAAGTATGATGATCAAAATCACTGAATAATCACATTTAGCTCATCACTAAAGAAACCCTAGGATATAGCACGCTCACAGACTTAAGCCATATTTATCAATCCATCCTAAGCCAGCCGTCGTCGACTTCTCTGGAATGTATTCGGCACCAATGAAGCCATCATATCCAGTGTCCTGAAGTAACTTAAAGACGTAGTCATAGTTGATTTCTCCCGAGGAGTGGGGCTCGTGTCGATCAGGAACTTGTGCCACTTGCACGTGACCTAAAAACAAAATCCGATACATATTATTATATGTAGTAGCATCATATTGAGAGAAATTCGGTTACAGCATATTAAATTTGACTACAAGTAACAGGGTATTGCTCTTATTCACGGAAAGGCTTTTAGAAATTTCTTTTCGTGTTTCTCTTTCATTATCATCTCAGTTTGTAAATGGTTTTTGAGCTCTGCCACGCAGACATATAGGAACGAAAGTCGCAAGAACAGTCAATTACATAAAAATACAAAATATTTGCGGCTAGTACGAAATAGAATCATACTGAGCTTCGGTAAGAAACTGACAGACGATTAAACATCTTCTTCAACACGGAAACCAACACTGCTCTCGTTTGCATCGAAATATTTACCATTACATCATAGTCTTCCACCAAATTCAGATGTGAGCAACTGGCTAACAAGAAGATGAATCGCTCGATTACTCACGCGCAAGCCAGGAGTGCACTCCATATACCAAATTAACGCGTTTTAGTGACCAAATATAAACACGGTCAGCGCGTTTTTGTCCATAAAAAGGATACTCACCAATATGCTGCGAAAGATCCTTGATTGTTTTCGTTAGCTGACCGCAAATGTATTGAGTGTGAAATGTATCCTAAATTAGGAAACATGTTGTCCAACACAGAAACAGCAAAATTTATACCAGTTGAATCTTTAGGTTTGGCTGCTTTATTGTTTGCAAGTAGCCAAGCGCTGAAAGCAAATGAGACGAATAAAGCTTCTCAATATATAGTGACACAGAAATGAAACCTTGTTCATAAGAGGAGAGGAAATATCCAGGGACTGTGTGATGATTAAGCGGCTCTATAAGACAGATGATTCCTTCCTATAAGAAATTGTTTAAGGTGAACATCTTTACATGTTGAATGGCTTTTCAGACGTTAATATTGTCTAATTTTTCACGTGCACAAGTACTCTAATACTTATTTGAGATGTTTTTAGGTATTCATAGTTGCGTACGTGCCAAAACATTTAATTATCTTCAAGTATTTAAATAAATAAAACACTCACTTCTGCCAAGCGTTTCGCAGCAAAAGTCAGATTTTCAACAAAAACCTGCTCACTTTGAACGCGCGGTACATCTGTAGGTGTCATTCCCGCTATAACGTGAATTCTGAAAAGCAGGCCAAATCGAAATCGGCCAGTAAGCAATTAGAACTAAAGGATAAACATCAATTGATAGCAGCGTTGTCCATTATAATAAGAAAGTACATCTCAAGGAATGTCCCCCGTTTAACAGATATCAAATATTAATCGTATCTGATAGAATATTGGGAGAAAAAGAAAAAATTAAATTTTGTCTATCACGCCAACAGATAATAGCGTAGCCAGTAGGCAGTGATTATTAGACGTGTTACCTTTTACATTGAAGTACTTTTGCGTAGTGAATAGCGACGTCAATACTTTTACGAAATTCATCTCTTTTGTCCGGCATACAAGCCATTCCTCGATGACCATTTTCGAAATCACCCGAAATAGAAAACAGTATCAGCGACTTTCAAATGTGACGCAATATTTATGCAAATTTCCCTGAGGTTCAAACATACCATTGACTTTGGTGATTTCACTTTACTTTCCCAAGTTTTGAAGCATAGTAAACTTTGACGCAAGGTCGCTTTAGCCCAAAGGTATATTCGTACCCGTAACATTCAAAATGGTCTGCTCAATAAATAAAACCCCATCTTGAACACAGTAGTCGCAGATCCAGTTGCGACATAAACCAAGGTTATATCCTTTTTATGTCTTGAGAGGAAAAATAAAGCAGACAAAACATTTTCTTTGTGCTAACATGAACTTGAAATTTTACATTATGTGAATATATTTTCTCTACAATGTTACCTGGTGGAGAGTTAATCTGCACGAGCTCTAGACCAAGTTTCTCTTGAACATCTCTCAGTTGTTCTGCTTCCACACCATATGGCGATGAAATTTCTATACATTTGAAGCCCGCATCTGCAGCAACTTCGTATCTAAATATCGGAGTGAAATTTAATATTATATATTTTATTTTGAAAAATAGCGTATTTAAATACCTCTGAAGCAAACTACCAGCTTCTTCAAATAGCATGGTTAAATTGGCTGCTACACGCATTTTTTATACGCTTTCCGTAACAGCTATTCTACCATTCACTAGCTGTCAAATCAAACAGGCGCTGACGCCACTTCTTGATAGCACTCTACACTGTGTTGCGCATTAGACGGACAAGTAACTGCGCGCTTATCGCTGCGAGATCAATAGTAATATCTTATATGGTTGACAATTGCAGTAAGGTTGAAAAAGATATGAATTCGATAGAACGAACATGCAATTTCTTTTTATGCTTCTCATTTCACTAAATGGAAAGTGTAAATTATACATAGATGTGCAATACTAATATTTCATGCGCTCACGAATGATTTCTCGCTTCGTGGAACTCTATTTGCGTTTCGTGCGAAAATCTTCGTCGTGCGATCGAAAATTAGCTGCCGTGTTACTGTCAAAATTTTGACTGTACAGCAGCACTTTATTACTACTCTAGCCACTATACTATTCAATTATATGTTTCAAATTTTTTTCTGATATTATATATTTTCTGAAAGAATTTCATAAATTATTATTTCTTTTGATTATGGTAACGCGCTTGATAACTACATTTTTCGATAGTGAAAGATCGATCAAAATGCAACGGAACGTATCGGCGGTTAAAATTTCATGATCGTTGCAACCCTGTGGTTGCTGGTCTGTAACGTTTG
>NIUQ01002481.1:0-22143 GCA_002796945.1 Plectus sambesii
TTCCAATCTCGATCCAAGGTTTCCAGTAACTGTGCAGATAAATACGAAAATTAAACGACTCCTACCTGGCGAATTAGTAAACCCTTTTGCTGACGTGAACGAGCCTTACATGATCGATTTGACTGGTAAATCTCTACGGTCTGCAGCTGGAAGCAGTTCTTATGGCGTTTTCATGCTTTACTTAGGTTCGTAACTCTACATAATGGTATTGACGGGGACTAAAGTGAGACCAGAGTTGTCTCGGTAATGGTTATGCATTTTGGAAGTACAGGGTGTTTCAAATAATAGTTCCGGTTTTAATCTTGAATAACTTTTGATTGCGTGGTCGGATTTAAGTAAATCCAACGGCGTTAGACTCCCCCTGCTCTAGGATTTTGTTTTTAAAATTTTTCAAAAATGTTCGTGTTGGGACCAAAACGTTTGTTTTTTGACCGTAACTTTGTTCAGATATGACCAATTGGCCCAAAATTAACATTTTTAAGACCTAGGCAATTCGGGGAATGGATCAGTATCAAAGTTAAGACATTTTCGATTTGGGACCAAAAAAATCGATAATAAAGTCTCAGCACAATTTTAAACTTTGATACCGATCCATTCCCCGAAGTGCGTAGGTCTCAAAAATGCTAATCTTGGGCCAATTGGTCGTATCTGAACAAAGTTAAGGTCAAAAAACAAACGTTTTGATCCCAACACGAAAATTTTTGAAAATTTTTAAAAACAAAATCCTAGAGCAGGGGGAGTCTAACGCCGTTGGATTTACTTAAATCCGACCACGCAATCAAAAGTTATTCAAGATTTAAATCGGAACTATTATTTGAAACACCCTATATAATAAAGCCAACAGTTTTCACCCTTCTCAGTGAATCGAAGCAAAATCAAAATTTAATCGGTGAACTCGATAAGTAAATGTAAGACCGTATTAATCTACATTAAATTCGGAAAGGCACATATTTGATTAAATGAAACTCAGCAGGGTGCAGTACAAATTTTTATCTTTCCTCAAAAATCAGTTTATTGGAACAATGTGGGGCCATATGATCGAGTGCGGCGATAATTTAGGCTAACACGGGTAAAGTTAAGCTTTGGTAAGTTGCATAAACATAAGTAGAATTTCGAATCTTGCATAAAAACTTTCTCAAAATATCAGCAAAAATCAATGCTGAGCAACTGGAATCTGACTCAGTGGTTGCATAATACGAGACGAAAATACTTATTCCATTTTTTGCCTTTTTCGTTTGATGAATAATTCCTCTTGAAGCTTTCACGTTCTTTTGCTGAATGCTCACCTACCTGTTTCTTCAAATTCAACGGTGATCTCTGGCCTTGTTGAATGAAATTTTCTAGGAAAGGCGCAGAGAGTAACAACCAGCATTTCGGCTGACTACTACGCGCTTCCGATCGTCGAGGGTAAACTAAAATGTTCTCAGACAACTAACTCTGAAGAATGCCGACTAAACTGCCGTCGAGAACAACTGAAGAGACTTTGTCACTGCTCACCGGTTGCATTGCCGTCGCTCAGCAGTGATAATTACGGTAACGCAATAGTGTTAAAGTGTAACGGAAAACGTGAAAGTTTAGAAAATGGCTTATTTGCAGATGCTCTTATAGCCAGGTTATTTGTTAGCGAACAGCGCAAGAGTTAAATTATATTAACCGTTTACTAAGGTTGTAACGGGGACGGGGAATTCCACGTTCCCGTTACAACCCTACTGTTTACACATAGCAGTAAGACAAATAGCTCAGTCTCGATTTCACAAAAGAGCAGCCGATAACGGAGAGCAGTAACGGCGGAAAGTAATAAGAAGGGCCTTAAGGGGAGTATTGAGCTTCCAACGGGTGCTTCGCTTTCCTATTGTCCATTGCTCTGTGGTATCGATAAACGGCAATGTTCTCCCTCTCACTAATCTTTTAATTTGTTGTACAACGATTGTTCAAACATGCTTTAATATTGTTCCATCAGCAAATAGGGACTCGCTTCGCCATTTAACAGCCTTCAAGTTTCTTCACTCCTATTTTTGACCTAAAAATGGACTTTTAAGATGTTTTCGCGGGTTATATACCATTTCCATATTAATAAGGAAAATTCCAAAATCAAGGAGAACGTTTTTCAAGTCAACGGATATGAAAATTATTCTCTTTGAAGTGGAAAGTATCCAATATGTTTTGTAATGTTTTCAGCTTAAAGTGGAATTGATATACTGTTTCACAACTTAAGACCATACCCACGTTAACATCTATGGGTTTTACTCAAAAATACCTAACTTAAGTTAGTATTCGAGAAGCGCTTAAATAATCCCGTGACATAGTTTAAGTTAAAGCAAATTTTTCACGTAAATAGACTCAATTCTTCAATCCTTTATGGGAGATACGTTGGAAAGGATCGTTAGGAATTGTTTCCTAGCTTTCTTAAAACGAACTATGGGCGGTATTATCGAGATAACTCCCCTACCTCTATTTAGCTGCGCTGGATGTTCAACATGAAGTTCCCGAATGCACATTTCGTCAGTACGAAAGCTGTCTCGAGATGTTCAATGGTCAAGAAGACATTCCTTGCACAAGAAGCTGTGTGCAACCCTGTTATCGTCGAAAGTTCACTTACCGTGTCAGTGAACTCAGTTATTTAGAAGCCAGGATAGGCGACCTGCAATCTCGGCTTTTCATTGTCATTGATCTCTTCGATTACACCGAGTTCAATGAAGATTTTATATGGACTGTTAAGGTAAAACAATAACTTTCAGCAACCTGGGTTAGCATTCGATGTTCAGCAAATGAGATTAGCTCGTCGACAGCATATTTAATTGAAATTGAATTACTGCTCATTAACAAATCGTGTCACCGCTTAACTGGGATCATATGCTGCTCTATGGGGCCTGTTTCATAAAACTGTAGCACTTGCAACTGCAATTTCGCAACTGCAACAGTTGCAAAAAAAATTTTGCAACTACCTGTTTCATAAAGCTTTTCGCAACTCTGCAACTGCAATTTCTCAGTCCCGCAATTCTGCAGCAATCTTAAAAGCGCATTAAAATTTTTAGCGTGGTTCTCAAGCTGGACAAGATGTTATCGTAGTTTTATTTACGTGGCGGTATTCTTTTAAATACAAAATCAGATTGACTACTGTGACGATATGCCATTTAATCGTTATAAAAAGTGAAAATTCACAAGTTTCACATCATTTCACTCATCTTTATGCTCTCTTTCCATGCTAGTCTTGCTACTCCGCTTTATTCTACATTCATTTAACATTCATTTTAATAATTTAAGAGAACTGCAGAATTGCAACTTTTTTCGCACCACGATTTGGTGCGCGAAATTTTCTTCCCAGTTATTACAGAATTGAGGAATAATGCCATTTTTTTGCAATTGCAGTCCCGTAATTTTGCAGTTCTGCAACTGCAACTGTTGTAAACTTAACTCGGCAATTCTGCATCTGCAACAATTTTATGAAACAGATCCATCACAAATTTTACGCTGAGACGTGATATTTTTTCCGTGGATCAATTATTATTGGGCTATCTGTTAAAACGAAATGTCACGCTCATAATGCAAACAATGAAGCGGAGGATGATGTATTAGTCAGAGAGGTGATAACACATCCATGAGCCGTTCAACCCCTCCCAACTAATCTCGGAGGGTTAGAAATGTTATTTTAATTTCAGGTCTAAAAGCCTAAAATGCGCGACCACCAAACTATTTATTAACCGACGAAAGTAGCTATCTCTAATTTTAGGACCTAATCGGCGAATTTGGCGGTATAGTGGGGCTTTGTTTGGGTGTTGACTTTATTGTTCTGATCGACTTAGTCTTCTCACCATCTATGCGACTAGTCGACTTTTTGCTCATCAAAATTCAATTGAAATCACAACGCAAGCATCAAGCTGAAAGTGACAGTAATATCTCAGCTTCTGGTGTTACTCCAAAATATGAGAAATGTAAAAGCTATTTGATAAAAAAACTTGAAGCGATCATTCAAAAACTGGTAATGAAAGGCCCATCGTTCTATTCCACACAATTCATTTTGAAATGGTTGATGGAAAAATTATTTTGGCTGACCATTTATGTTGCTGGCAGTATGGTTACAGCAACACTATTATCTGAACTTTACCATGACTATGACGCAGACAAAACTGATTCCAGGGTTAAATTAATGTTCAACAAATCTTTGACACTCTCACCAATGACAATTTGTATCAATATGGACGCAGCAGAAAGCAGTATTTGCAGTTATGATGGTAACTGTAGTCATCGAATATACTCGAAAGCTTTGACTGATTACTTAAAGAATGATGGCGCAATGAAAGAAACCTTTCTTGATAGAAAGGGAGAAAAGCGGTGGCCCTTATCATTAATACACCTAGCTTATATTTTGCTGGAAACAATTCAGTTGACGGAAACAGAAAGTTTTCCTGAGCTGTCGGAATTTAAAGAGAATTTCGACTCATATCCGGGATTTGTTGAATACTTCGGCAACTTTTATTCTCACAACGAAGATCATAAGAATGCCATAACAAAAATTTTAGTGCCATTTATGGAACTTTGGAATATTTCTTGGGACGAACTGAAACAGAAAACTGGATATGAACTGGGCCAGATATATTCCTTAAAATTTCGATTTGAGAGCAAAAATGAATCGAAAATAATCGAATATCTGCCCACAACCGTCGCGATTACCTATAGTCTAATATGTTATCAGCTACCTATTGGTCAACCGACATTTTTCAATCCAACAGATGTTCTTCAAATTGCAGCAGACATTTCAGCAGTGCCGTATCCAGACTACGTCCTGTCCCATAAGGTTTTAACATATTTGTATATTTGATAAAGCGTTGGTATCTGTCACATGAAGGAAAATTAGGTTTCAGAATTTTAGGATCGTATTTTTGGGATGGCATGCTCTTGGAATCGAGATTCCTATAACCGCGCGACACGAGGAATGGGCGAAATTTGCATATTTATCATCTTTTGTGACCTGAAACTAATTGCATCTTATCTATTTTTGCTTGTAAATTTGCCTTCTGATCACTAATGCAGCAAAGAATGCTAAGCCTATAAGTCAATGGGTGTCATAGGAAAGGCAAAGTAATTCAGTTCCATTGATCTAATAGTACCCATGGTTCTCCTCAAAATGGTAATTTCAGGTGAATGATATTACGATTTCCTTTAATAACGATTCACAGTCCAATTCTTTCGTCACCTCTCTACTGCCCACGTGCAATAAGAATACAGTCAGCGCAAATCTGAAGATGTGGATAATAGGGCGTCACTGTTTCGAACTATCATATCGCGAGTTGTCATGTCCCTCAAATCGGAATAAGTTGATAAGAAACTTGTATTCCTGGAGGTTAGTAAGTATTCTGATAAGATCTTGAGGCAGTTAGACAATAACTAATGGGAGACCCGGCTGAGACGCCTGGCTTTCACCTTTATAAGTCAATAAAACGTCGAGTAGAAAATTAAGTTTCATTACATTGAAATACTTATTTTTGTTAAACTTGAATATAATGTGCCCCGAGATCGATCGATTTAGCCCCCAAATTTTGACCTGTTCTGCCTCCAAATGAATTAATTTTGTCCCAAAAAAGATAGAAATGCCACCTGATGATAAAGTTGTTTTGCCTCCTAAATAATATATCTATTCTGCCCCCAAACTGATCTCTGAGTGACTTTAATTTCTGCCTCTCGCGCTGTGATCTGTGTCCTATTGCTTCTCAATTTTTGATCGTCTTCATAACAAAACATTACTCGTTAATAAGTATTGATACCGACTTCTTTTACTTACCTTACCATTACATTAATTTATCGGTCGGCGACATTATAAAAATTATTAAGGGCAAGACATACTCATTAGGGGTCAAAAGTGTTTTAATTAGAGGGACAAAAATAATTTTCATTTCCGGGGTCATTATTAATTTCGTCTGGGGCAACTTGAATTCTTCTGGGGTAAAACCTATTAATTAGGAGGCAGAATCTATCGTTTGGGAGCATTTATACCTATTGGGGGCAATATCTATCATTTTGGGGGTAAAATATTCCATTCTGGGGAGAGAACCGATCGATATAGGGGGCAAAAAACATCGTAGCCTTTTTGTAACTGGGGTTTAACAGTGACATGACAGTTACTGTATTGACATCACTGTCATTCATAGGAAAGTGGGACACTGATTCCATTTAAGCAAATATCAGATACCAAATTTCTTTAACACTATAACTGCCTCTGATTATGGCTGAGCAACAGTCAATCTTCCCTAATGACAAAACTGAAACAATAACCACTGGGCAGCGGGATAGTTCCTCACAGTGACAGTATATGAAATATTTTAGATTTCTTTATTTTTAAAAAATCCGAGTTTTCTGGGTCTCCCGACGTATACACCAAACTGGTTGCCGCCAGACGCTGAATGGAGTTTTGGAGAAAGCGGGCGAATTTATTTCGGCATCGCGACGCAATTCAAATCGATGCCTAGTGTGGGACGCGGTCCGCAGCTGTGTTCAGATGGAGATGATAATCAAGTTTGTCAGGCAAAATGCCGGGTTGACTTTCTTGAAAAGCGACTCAACTGTTCGCCATCGTCTTGGCCATGGTATTGTTTAATTTTCTACTAGCATAGAGAGCTGTTTTAAACGTGTCACATTCGCTTTTGGCTAAAACACTTGCCTGTTATCGTTATGAGTTGGTATTGCGCGCATCATTATACAGCTCTGAGCTGAGATTTTCACCCACGAGATACCGTATTTTTATTCGCCAAGAAATTTTAATTCTGAAGTCTTAGGCCCTGGCGTCTCTGACCTGTTTGTTTTTAGCAGATATGAATCGTAATATAACAAAAATTAAGTAATAGTACCATAAAGTAATCGTTATTGTTTCCTTAGCGCAAACAAAAACTAGACTATAAGGCAAATAAAATTCATAAAAAGAAACGAAACACCATAAATAAGTTCTCTATGAGGGCCTTCAAAAACTTTTGATATGGTCAGTTGTACAGTTCTGTCCATAAGTACCGCGGAAAACACAGCGCAGACTGTTCATATTATCATTAAACGAAATAAAGGCTGCCACTCCGACGATAGCTGGCGATATACGGGCAGTTTACGCGTTCTAACGAGCGCATCCTAAGCCATTTTAATAAACGTGTGTTTTCGCATATTGCTATATTGTGCTCGACATTCATCCCATTTGTCTGTAAGGGCCGCCTTCGTGTTGCCCTTTTGCATTCACATGCATCGTTACTCGTTAACAGTCGATGCCAATTTTTTACTCAGGGACAGAATGAACAATCCACGCAGCATTATTCGCAGTACTTATGAGCGAGATTGTTCGTACATAAAACAATGATTGAGTTCAAAAAGTATGCATAAGGCTGTATGATTAAAATATCGCTAAAGAATTTACCAGAAGTACGAGCGGCATTTTTTATAAGGGTACACTGCAGGCTTCTGTCACAAAATCGTCAGCAGTGCTCATTTCAACAATTAATGGACGGACTGAATTTCAATGGAAGCGATGATGGAGCTTGTCGAGCTGCTTGTCTTCGTTCTTGCAGCAGAATAAGCTATGACTCCAAAAAAGTATTTGAAGTTTCCCAGTTTAAAAATGAAACGCTTATGCAAATCAGTATCGGCGATTTTACCTATCCAGTCTTTGAAGAAGAATACATTTGGACAACTGAAAAACTACTGTCAGATCTCGGTAATGTCCTTGGATTTTGTCTGGGAGCAGACATCAGTTCACTAATTTGGATCGTGTTTATGCCGACTATGATAGTTGTGGGACTTTGGCTCGATAAAGATAAAAAGGAAACAGCAGTCAGTCCAATTCAAGAAGACGAAAAGTGGCAAATATTGAGTCGTTACCGCTTTCTGAGCATTGTTGCGGATAAATTTATCGATCGTGAAAGTATGGTTAATTGGACAAAGCTGCACTTGGCTAAATGGGTTGTTGACAAGGGATTTCAAGCACTTGTCTACATAACCGGGACTGTTTTTACAATAATATGGTGTCTCAGTCTATACTCTCAGTATTCGGGATCAACAACTATTACCATTGTTAAAGTAAACACAGATCAATATATAGACTTACAAGATGCAACGCTTTGCATTCCATTAAACTTTGGGTCAACTATAAATTATAACTACAATACTAACAGCCAAGATGAGGACATGGAGCAATATCTGAAGCAAATCACCGTCGAAAATCTGCCAACCGCAGGTAAAGCTTGGCCTCAATGGATGTTACACGATGTTTACATATATCTATTATTTGTCGGCGGTAATTTTGAACTTCAAACAAAAGATTCCGAAGAAAATGTTAGGACCCTTGGCTGCCTGGGTGGTAAAGCGCAGACATCAATGAACTGGAGCAACTTAATACAGCTTGGAAAAAAAATGGAGCAGCTGAACATAAGCTTTGAAAAACTAATGCAAGCATTTGGTCGAGAATTGAGGTGGCTCTTTCCAGTGATTGCAAAAGGATATTTCTTAAGCAAAGAAACAGCCAATAAAAGTTTTTCAGTTATTGATTTATCACCAACGTCAACGACTTTTATCGACGAATCCACCATATGCTACCTGCTGCCTTTAGCATTAAATACTTTCACTGATTACGAAGAGTATTTGCACATTGATGTTGAAAAACCGGAATTTTCGGTTGCTAGTACGACCTCAAAAACTGATGAATTCCATTCCATAACACTTGACTTAAAAGGAAGGAAGGGCAGGCGGGGGATAGAAACGAATTCAATGATTATTACCAACTTTGGAGAAAATACTTATGCAACAGTTGAAATAGACGCAATTTATCGTACTTTGCCGGAATTCAGCGGCTGCCATGAGAACATGACAGCTGATGAATGTAAATGGAAATGTCACTACGAACGGATACAGGAACACTTTGACTGCACTCCATCAACTTCACGATCCGATCGAACGGGTAAGGTTGCGAGATTTATGCATAATGATTGAAAAACGCAAATGGGCGCTGTCTCGTTCCCCTTTAGGGGATAATGCGACTCATCGGAAGTTCTATTCTTGCGCGTTCCCTTTCACTCCAATGGATCTAACATTAGTTGGTACTTTCGAAAAATTCCTTAACACTATCCCGCCCGTCTTTCAATAAATTTTAGTGGTGCGTAAAACGAAATGCATTCTATTGAGGTAGAATGATGCGCATGTCTTTTCTCATTTTGTAACCATCATAATTCCAGTATTATCTGAAAAAGAAATATCCCAAATCTTATTAATAAACTTCGATATGATGCGCCTTTTCAAGGTATAAGCGACCTAGGTGAACAATTCCATTTTCTGTTATTTAATACAAAAGAGCAAGGTGTGTTTGACTGCAATATTCAAAAACAGTATCTGGATCCATAGGCATCCCATGGACTCATAAATGCATTTTGCAATTTGAATTTCCGCGAATTCTGACTTCAGTTTAACATAAACACTTCATAATATCTATGTATCTCTCGTTGATATCTGCTTACCTTAATTTTAATCAGCAAATGACAATAAAAGTAACGTATACTACTGAAATTGTGTACCGCGCATCTTGATACTCAGAATTCGTGGCAATTCTTTCACTCACGGTTTAACAGAGCCTTAGCGATTCATTAGTATATCAATTAAACTCATTCTTTTAACTACTCCTGTTGCAGATCAGAAAATCTGCTCGTGGAGCGATTACCAGAAGTGTCCTGTAGATTTTGAAAATCAAATCGCAACGTGTATAAATTCCTGCCAAAATTCTTGCACGCAAGTTCGCTATCAAATAGCAAATGGGTGGCAGAGTTCTACACTGATCGAAGAAGAATCACCCCTGAATCAGGCGCGAATTCGCCTGAGTATTCGAACATTCGACTACACGATATTTGAGGACCAGTATGAATGGGAAATGGAGACATTTATAGCAGCATTTGGAGGCATGCTTGGGCTTTTCATTGGACTCGATTTCTTTATACTGATTCAGTTGGTTATCCAATCGTTTGCCGTATTGGGTGACATTTTCTTACAGATCAAACATGCGAAAGTATCCGTTGCATGAAGATCAATATTTAATACCGTATAATTGTTTCTTACCATATTGTACTTTTATTTCCGTCGTCGATGTTCCGCGTGTTAGGTTTCTTCTAGCACATATTCCCGCACCAAATCTTTTAATTATTATTCATGTTTTCTTACGGCAGTGTGACAGAATGGAAGCAGACGACT
The DNA here is from genome assembly GCA_002796945.1 of Plectus sambesii. Taxonomy (NCBI): domain Eukaryota; kingdom Metazoa; phylum Nematoda; class Chromadorea; order Plectida; family Plectidae; genus Plectus; species Plectus sambesii. Next base: position 10,204 of record NIUQ01002481.1, read on the forward strand.
CGTGGTAAACAAAAACTCACTGTATAACTGCCGGAACACAACGGTAAGTTTGACATTTGATGTTTGAAAGTCAATGCCAAGTTGGAAAGTTGATTAGCAAGTTGACGCATTTTATTATTAAATAAAATGAGAGTATACAATAACGCAAATACAACCAACACGGTGCAGTGTGTCCACCGCTAGAGACAATGTTTTATGGGAGTAGGGATGCGCATAAAATTTGCTTTTGAAGAAAAAGCAGTTGATATTTTTCGTTCTGTTCAACCAGAACAGTTCCAGGGAGCAATTAGTATTTCTGAGTCGAATCTGTTGTTAGTTTGGTACAGGTGATCCTTTTCAGTCAATTCATACACGCACACTTATGATAGTCATCCAACTGCTGAAATTCGGCTGCTATGGCCGTGTGAAATTCAGTGGAATCCTTTCTCGTATGGCCGTCTCTGAAATTTCCATGAAGTTGGAGGCGCTGGGTGACGACGAGCATTTTGAGTATGATGGTACGAGATATATCAGGCTTAGGTCGAAACACATACATTTCTAAAGGGCGCAATTCGTGAGACGCTGTAACTGGCATGCTCCACATTTACCCTTGACCACTCACCCGGGTAGAGCTCCAAATGTGGACGCTCAGCCTCCGCCATATCAACTTTAAAATATCTGTGTTTTATATCCGGCGCTATTTGTGTAGCTAGCGCCCCATGTGTAGCGACTGGAGCGTGGGGGGGGGGGTGTAAGAAGTGACGTTGGCGTCGACGGCCTAGCAGGTGGCGGACATCCATGCAGATGGTTTACAATTGCGTACACAGACTGGGCGCCTGTTTTTCTCCCGAAAGTGGAGGGCTGGTGTAAACAATCGTTGCGCTCAAATGATGGATTGTATCTGCGAAGCGCTGATAATGCGCTAAGAGTCTCTTGATGCACGCCTCTACGTGGCTTATAGGGTGACCCAAAATAATCATAGCCTGTGTTATTTCGTGCATTTAAATAAATTTTTGCGCGATTTGAGGCGAGTGCGAAGTATTGGAGGCTCTTGAAAAGCAGGTAGGTGAGCCAATCTTGCAAGTTTGAGCCACCATTTTCGGGCAGAAATATCAGTGCCGCTCGATGAGACATCACAGTTTTTTCTCTACCCAGACCTTTAAAGTCTCAATAATACGCCAGCATAGTATCTACTCCGTTTTGCAGCTTCCGATCTGCCATCATGGAGAAAGAGGAGAAGACGGCGGTGAAGGTGCGAGAGAAGTGGGGACATAAAATTGATTTTATTCTTTCCTGTCTGGGGTACGCGGTTGGTCTCGGAAATATTTGGCGCTTTCCGTACCTGTGTGGTCGCAATGGCGGAGGTTTGTTTAATTCATTCCTTATTATGCAGCTGCAATTGTTGATTTCAGCCGCGTTTCTGATACCGTATTTTCTCATGATGATCTTTGCCGGGTTTCCAGTGTTCTACTTGGAACTGGCGCTCGGCCAATACACGAGCCTTACCCCGCATCTTCTTTACCGTCGTATGTCACCGATATTCACAGGTACGAATCGCGATTTTCGCCTCTTTCCTCTTTGCCGCATCCTTATTTTCAGGCGTCGGCTATACTATGCTCACCGTGTCTGCTTATACAGTAATTTATTACAATATTATTATCGCATGGTCGCTCTACTACTTCTGCGCGTCGTTTCAAGGCGTTATCGGTGATTTGCCGTGGCGCTTTTGCAACAATACATGGAACACAGATGGTAAAATTGCAGCTAGCGCTGCCGCGAAAATACGCAACGAGAAATAGTATACACCAATTAATCGCTATGGCTTTCACAATTGCACTTACTCTAAGACACGTTTTAATAAGATATTTTAACTTCTATTAAACTGGTTTTAATTATTTATTGACAACTTAGCTCCAGTTCCCACAGCAATTTGCGATCACCTAAGTTAAAAATTCGGCCTTATTGGATAATGAATGAAAAGAACAGGCCTTTTTTAATCGGATCCAACAGTGGTTGCTCGATGTGGATACTCACTCTCCTAGAATACCTTGTAGTGACCACGTCTCACATCGCGTACTATTGCGGCAGCGCTAAAGCGTCGGGCCTTTTGGGTGTCTGAAGTATGTGAATGTTTTATTTAAGAGTGCTACGACGACAAGAGGGAAAAAGAATGCAGTATAGGAGAATACTACTTCAAGGGTAACTGTTATAACGAGACGGTTGCGAATACAATGCGAGCTAAGCCCGAACAGACTATCGCACAGTTTGTCAGAAACGGGACCTGGCAAAGAGAGACTGCCGCACAGCAATACAAGTACGGTGTTTCTAATTTTTTTCGATTACAGTAATTCAAAGATAAGCAAAACGAAAGCTTGATTGCTGTAGTACTGAGCTACAACTGAGATGAAGTATTCTCCGTCTCTGAATTTTATTACCTCCTCGTCCCCAAAGTCTCTTTCCACAAAACTTGCCTCTAACGAATACCGCTCTCTCTATCTGAAAAAAGGCTGAAAAAAATCAATTGATTTCATGGACGATGTGGTGACTCAGGAAAGATCAAAGTTCGGCCAAATTTGTTAAATTTTGACTTCTGTAATCTTCTTCACGCTCATCCACAAAATTTGGTATCCTACAGCCATTCATCATGGCTTAATCGTTGCTTGTGAACTATAGCGAGTGAGCTGACGCGCGTATCGACCACTCATTTTGTCTTCGATTGTATATACCTTTTTGCTTTAAAAAGGACACTTTCCAAATCAACGTGGGATATTTTCTATGTTAATTTGAATAGTGTCCTTGTCAAGGAGGAAATGATATAAATATACTATTCTCAATTGTTTAGCAAGTACTACGTCTTGAATGAAGCGGTCGGTATAGAAGGCATCGGTTGGCCGAAAGGCGATTTGGTTTGTGCCCTTCTTGGTGCGTGGATTCTCGTCTTTTTTTGCTTGGTAAAAGGCATCAAATCGAGCGGAAAGGTACAGTCCATTATCATATTTGACCACATGCTTTGATAAAACAAGTTCATTAACCATTTCACACTGCTTTTAATAACTTGAAATTTTAGTAATAATTTATGCCGCATTGATCATTTTATTCTGAGCTAAGAGCTGAAGCTGCGCTGATGAAATGAATCTGGCCCAGTTAGTGTGCGCTATTAAGAACGAGAATATGTAATACTTCCGCTTGAAAACGACTCAGTTGAAATCAAACAAGACACACTGCTATTTCATTTCAAATAGGACATTTTGCATATTGATTTGAGAAACGTTCTTGCTAAATTGAAAAGTGACCTTATTCAAGCAGAAATGGTTTATAACACATGATTTTCACATGTTCCTCGCAAAATCTATTTTGATTAATTTGAGCAGTGAGCTCTGTCGAGCCCGTAATTCTGTGCTTTGCTATAATGCTAACCATGATTCAAGGAGTACAAGGGCGGTACATTTGCTAGCTTTTAGGTCGTCTACTTCACCGCGACATTCCCATATTTTCTGCTGATCATTCTCTGTATTCGCGGCAACCTTCTTCCGGGCGCCGGGGATGGCATCGATTTTTTCATCGTCCCAAACATGAGCATCTTGGCCAGTTCCCAACCATGGATTGATGCCGCGCACCAGATTTTCTTTTCCCTCAGCATGGGTGGTGGCAGTCTCACCACTCTCGCGTCCTACAACAAGTTCAACAACAACCTCATGCGGTACCGTCGTTTTCTGACCGCTTGAACAATGTGAGAGCATTTTAGGGACACTTTGATTGTCGTGTTGGGCAATTCAGTAACGAGCATCCTGGCTGGATTCACTATCTTTCCCATCATCGGCTATATCGCCAAAGCAGTGTATCCGGAGAAATCTGCTCGTGACAGAGGTACTGTAATGCGCTGTTGCTGGAGAGAACAATCAAGGCACACATGTAAAATAGTTGTTAGATGCCAAGAAATCTTTCCCCAAAGCATGAGCCCAAACTTTAAAACAAGACTGCAGCCAAATATGTTTTATGTTGAGAATGTCACTCTATAATGTTTTGTGAATTTGAAGCCATCGATCTATTCCTAAATTCAACCTCTCAAATATCTGTAACAGAGTAGAGAGATGCAAACTTTAGCTAAATATTGCGTTTAGTGAGTATATTTGCCAAAAGCGGAACCACACTAGCCTTCGTCGCCTATCCGGACGCATTAGACCGTCTGCCAACGCCCTGGATCTGGTGCCTCCTGTTCTTTTTCATGGTAAGCACTCATTGCCATAGAACGACCTTTCCAGTTCCATCACTCTTTGTAGCTAATCCTTCTCGGCATCGACAGTCAGGTAGTTATTGACTGAAAATTTCATTTAATTAACGTCCACTTTCCCTATCACTACAAATCTTTAGTTTGTCGTCGTCGAAGTGCTTGTCACCGCCATCGTTGATCAGTTTCCACAACTGCGTCAATTCCGCAAGAAAACCATCGTTCTCTTCTCCGTCTGTCTAATGTCGTTCACATTCGGATTACTTCTGACAACTCCGGTAAGTCGATATTCATGATTGCTTTGCTAGAGATATAAATTTGAATAATGATGCGTAGAATTGCGTTGCAACTTTTATTAAAATTAACATTTCTTAGCTAATAACGACTCGGTAAAGGGAATATCGTTGTACTCATTAGTACAACACAAGAGTAGCGCATTTTTCGTTGCAATACGAAATATTCTCAAAGTCTCCTCGGCCGAAACAAAAAAATTAAACAAAAATAAGCTACTCCACACATCTAATGAAAGAGCGCCCATATTGGCCCTGTTTCAGATCGGGACATACGTTTTGACATTGGTCGACACGTATGCCGGCGGAATTCCTCTGTTAATCGCTTGTCTGGTCGAAGTAATAATGGTCGCCTACGTCTATGGCTACAAGCGCTTCATCGGAAACATTAAAGAAATGATGGGCAAGCCGCCAAACCGAGTCTGGAAGTTGCTTGGTACAATAAAGAATCATTTAAAATGCATTGACTACACTGCTACTTTCAGGTTATCCTGTCAATCCATTTTGGTGGATTTGTTGGATTGCCATCACGCCGGCACTTCTACTTGTAAGTATTTGATGCATATTCAGCTTTTAAGTAACTGAGAATAATGTTTGCTTCAATAAATACATTATAGACCGGTCATATAAGTGTTTATCCATTGATTTGCCATTCAACTCTTCTCATTTTTAATCAGATCGATTCGTAATATTCATAAGATACGAGTACCGTATTTCTTCCAATAGACGCCCCCCCTCCAATAGACGCCCCCCCCCAAGTAACCGTCCCTCACTAGTGTAATTAAAGTAATAAAAGCCTGTGCAGTGTAGTTAAACGCTGAACTCCCATTCAAATACGACTACGAATACAACATAATCCTTATGTTTATAAATAATAATCTATGCTGGAGTAGCAATTGGAACAAAAGATGCTGTCTCTCCAACGGACGCCAAGTTCAAACATCGGTTGAAATAATAAACGCCCTCCCTCCAATAGACGCCCACCCTCCAATAGACGCCCTGGGCGTCTATTGGAAGAAATACGGTATTTTGTCGGATTTAAATTTATCTAAGTTTCTTAAGCTACCGGCTTGTATCACCTTGCCGCCGACAAGTATTCATCTCTGGCTCTGACGGGACACATAAACTGCTTGCCTCAAATGATACAGTGTGAACAAGAATTAGCCGGTAGTGTTCGATTGGAAACTGTATACACGCAGTTTGAGCTGAATCCAGCACATTCACTAAGTCCCAGCTGGAGAGATTTTAACCTTCAGTGTTTCTACATGCTTAATATAACCCGCTGAGAGACTCATAAGTCAAGTGATAAATGATGTTAGTCTTTTGAGGACAAAAATTGAATAGTTCCCGAAGGCTTGCCTCCTTAGTGTTGGTGGATGAATGGAGTGGGCGATTAGAGCCAGCAGCTAGAAGGGAACTTCCTATTACTTCAAATTATTGCACAATATCCGAAATTGTATTAGCTTTAGAAGGAAAATTTCCAAAATGACAAGCAAGCCAATGTGCGGCTTATCAGTTTAAACATTGGGGGAAGTGTTCTTGTCGTTCCTTAACTGACAAGTGTGGGTACATCTGGGCAACAATAGTAAACCCGAATTTGTACAGCTGCCAAAAATTTGATTGACCGAATAACTTTTTGTTGTGCTGTGCGAGAAGAGTAGCCGATCAAACGCTGCTGATTAAACTCGTTACTGCCATACCCTCAGCGAGAGCATCATCCAGTAGTTATTTAATATTGTTAGTGCATTTTAGAAAACATCTATTAAATAATTTTAGCAAGTATAAGATGAATAAGATAAATCAAGTAAAGCGCACTTTTCAGTCTTCAAATCAAATTTTATGCTTAGTGAAAAGGTTCAACGGCTCGTCTGAAGAGTGACTGCCGTCTTCAGTGAGATGTTTCTGCTGACGTTTTGTAATATTTAGCATTTTAAGTTGGCAAAACAGCTCAAAATTGTTCAAAAACGCTCTAAATAACAAGTCGTGTTAAATTTTTTGATTAAAAATTTGAAACTATAGGATTTTTATTTTATTTTAGCACTCGATTCAAAATTGACGTTTACATACCGCTTTTAAAGCAGGCTCGTTGGTCACGGTTGTTTGCCGCACTGGAACAAGACTTGTGCTCTCCCAACCAATACCAGAACGGGTCGAACTCAGTCCAAGCAAAGCTTTGTAAAGTCGGCTTTATACCGATTATTTAACCTTTGCGATTGCTAATTGGTCGATCCCTTAGAATACTTCAATGATTCTCAATGCACTATGGCCAATAAACATGGTCGGTCATTAGAATTATGAGCAGTCGCTTGAAATAATAATCGCACGTCAATTTGCAGAACGGTCGAATCAGTTTGATCAAAATATTTTGAAGCCGGCTTTATTCTGAGAATTTTCCTATGTGATCGTTGATTAGTTGACCATAACAATACTTCAATGACTTTTGATCCGTAATAACCGATAACACGTGGTCGGTCATTTGGATTGTGAGCCGACGGTAGAAGTGATGCGTGAAATGTATTGTACCTTGTTTTCCTGCCACGTTCGACCTTTGCTCGACACTTTCTGAAAACAACATGCTTTCCATTTGTCAGATGTAAAAGGTGCATCAGATTAAACGCTGAAGCCACCTGTAGAGATAATGCAAGAGGCCAAAAGATGGGGGTGACATGATCAAATGTAAAAATGAGGTTGCGCGGTTTCTCAAAAAATTTGTCGTAATTTTAGATTTTATGATTACTAGTTGGAAAAGGGCCATCTTTGTTGTTTTGTTGAAGTACGAGAGAGTGAAGATAAGTGGTAATTAAATGGGAAGAGGACTGGTGGCTTGAAGACTATCCTCGTTAAGTATCTAGTATTTACGCAGGCTCATTTCGCAGATTGGCAGAAAAGTGCAAGATCGCTTATGTGCTGACAACAGCACCGTAAAGCTGAAGAGAAAAAGTGAAAAAACTATCTAAGTGAAGAAAACATTTGAGCATTTGGAAAGAATTAAAACAGGTGCGAAAGAACGTAACGAAAAAGAAGGGAAGTTCAGTAGGTCTCAAAGTAAAATATGGGCGAATGTTTCGGTGTTTGGCACGTCAAATTTTTATAATGGATATCAGTTCTTTTACAGGCAGGAAAGCAAGCAGGAATTTTCACCACTGCAACTGACGTCGAAGGTCTCAAATAAATCCGTCCTATTACGACTTATTGTGCTATGCGCCTAATGAGTGCTTGGCAAAAGAAAGATTCTTGTTGGTGATGGTGTAATAAATTTTAATCCCATGTGTACATTTCATATTATTGCGAAGATTTAACTTTTGCTTAGGCTTTTAAAGCAGTTATCTTTGCGAAGCGTTCGGATAAGAGCAAGGCCGCATCGCGATTGGTTCGTCTCGAATCCGTCATTGCAGCTTGAACCGTTGTGTGAGTCTTCTGGCAGTTGCCTGCGCCAATGATTCGGTCGACGGTAGACGCGTGGAGTGTCAATTTTCGCCGAAGCCATGACGTTGGTCCACGCGACGCACGCGAGGAAAAATCGAACATTCCTCGATTTCATCGTCACGGATTTATCCAATAGTCTCTTACTAGTTTATTGTGTGGCGCAGTGCACTAACGTAGTAAATGATACCACATTGATGACACACACATTGAACGGACGCTTTTTTTGAGGCTACTTTTGTGAAAGGAAGTCATGTGACGACAGCTGCTGACAATCGGACGCCCAATTCTGTTAGCTATTGCTAGGCGTCGATCCGAAAACCAGCCATGACTGCTCATCAAGTAATCACAGGAGCGCTAAATAAAGGCGAAAGTGTGTTCGCAGTCGGCAGCGTCGAAGGCATCAATTTCACGGTACGAGTTGGATGGTGTCGGAACGGAATTTTAAAGCTTAATCATTTTATCGCAAGCGTTGATTTCAGGTTTGCGCTGTCGGCTGCGATGTGGTTATTCTCGCGAGCAATTTTGAACGAGTACAAATCATTCCTGGAAGCGCCTTCGGCGAAGAGGCGATTGTCACTTGCGTCGATTGCTGTCTCGATTCTGGAAAGGTAAAGGTGGCTGAAGGGTTAATTAAAGTCGACGTAACTTTTCGTATGCACAAGGGTGCGCGATGAATGCAACAATGGGCGATGTGCAACAATTCCACCACTATTCATTACTTCCCACCCGCCATTGAATTAGTGGGGGCTGAGCAACGAGTGTGCCACTGTTTATTACTCCTCCCTGACATTGCTATTGTAACAGGGATGGTGGCTGGCTTATACCAGGTGATGGCGTCTCCATCGCACTTAAAACTGCTTCCTAAGTCTAGATCTATACTTACCAAGAGCGCATATTCGTCTGATCATTAATTCTCGGTTATTGTATGGGAATGTATGTAAAATGAGGAACGTGGGATCAAATCAGCGTTCAACCTCTTGTGGCTGAGATGGAAAAATTAACCTGGTCGAAAATTGCAGATTGCGGCTGCCTACGGTCACACTATTCGCATTTTTGAACCGACTCACTACATTGGTGAAAAGGCGAAACATGTATGGTTTGAATTGCGCTATCGAAGGAACCAATCGGTCGAATAATTTGGAGCTGTTCAGTAGAAAGAGATTCACTCGATCTAGCGTATGTGAGGCTCAATTGGTTAAATCTCCATAGGCTGCTATTTTACTTTGATTTGGTAGTGCGGTAGCGTGTGCGATTATCAGGAAGGTACAGTGTAATTTTTTTATACCGGTTCTTGGTGGACTGACCAAAATGACTGGTATAAGCGAATTTTACTGTATAATTGATTCTTGATTGTCGCGCTTCCCGCACCGCAGTTCCACACGAATCATAAGTCCTCTCATGCAAAGCACAGCGTCGAAAAATCTACTCGAAGTCGCTTCCTGCCAATATCCGTCGATTTAATGACATTTCGACCGAGCGAGCACAAAATCTTTGTTCGAGCGATTGGTTCCAACAACAGCTGCCCTTATTTCGTAGTGTTCTTCAAACAAGGCGTTCGACTTATAGAAGCTAGACTATCGATGGTTCGAGACGAGCGCAATCGACACGGGCGGCGTAGCGATGGGGGTGTTCTGGAACCTGGAGGGTCTCCGGCTGCTCGTGAACTCGGGCAGTCGGCTGCAGCTGTATCAACACCGAATGCTCTCCGCCTATTACAATACGAAGAACAAGACCAACGCCCACCACCACCTCAGCGACAATCCTGTCTCCTTCACTATCACCGACGAAGACCCCGAAGACAGCCATCAGATGCAGAACCCCCAGCAGAGTTGGCTACCCATCTGGGAGACCCACTTATCCGCTCCAGCGCAATTCATCAAATATTCCCCCGATGGAGCGCTCTTTGCCACCTGCGGCGAGAATGATCGCCTTGTAAAGATTTGGTATCAAGACTCTGGTGGTGAGACTGCGTTCTTACTTTGCCTTTGACGCGTTCATCTTTCACATTCTGTTTTTTAGACTGTGATGGACGCACTGATGTCAGCTTCGGTTTTACATATCTGCAGCATCCAGCGGCTGTGGTTGGCTTTGAATGGCGAAAAACTGGGCGCTACATGCCACGGTTGGTGATTGTGCTGGGGGCGGGTCTCGAAGCGAACTGTGCGACATAGGAAGTGTTCGCCGATACAAATGATCAGTTATCGTATTTCATGATTAATCATAATATATTTGATTATCCGAAACGTTTTTTCAAAAACTTCCATAGCAATATTTTTAAATGAGAGAAAGTTTTTGAAAAACTTTTCGAATAATCAAACATAATGTATGTCACTTTATAATGAGTACACCGTATATGATCACTTTGTATTATCGAAACCGGGCGCTTGCAGAAACTGCCCACAGATGTGAACAATTTGCTGATTGTCTATGCTTGCAGGCATTGCATGGCCAACGTCCTGATGACTTGGTGTAAGGACAACACATCGCGCATATGGAAAGAGACGCCGACTTACGACGGCGCCGACATGAGCTGCGAGACGCTCGATAATTCTTCCATCGACTTTAATAATCGAAAAAAGCTGCACCATAAGCATTTCCGCATGCGCCACGCGCGGCATAAGATAACTCATCGACTAAAGCAACTCAAGTAAGTGTAGTCTTAATTTGTTAATCAGTAACTGAGAGCTGAAGGGAACACTGTAGCACGCTTAGTATCGAAAACTAAATTGAGCACGTTACTGCAGCGTTCACAATATTAACATTTATCGCTAAAGGAACAAGACTTCATTTTCTCGTTATTGACTAAGAAATTACGACGATAATCTTTATCAATACGTGTGCGTTCATTCGATGTTATTTGAAGAATAATGAAGAACAAATCGGGAAAGAAGGGAGGATCGACTGCTGATGACCACCAAGGCCAGCAGCATCAATCGCCTTCCAGATTGGTCAGCAGCCCGTCGTTTTACGACTCGGCCGCCGCTCCTTTCACCGCTCCCAACATGCTGCATTTTCACTTGGCTGCTAGCATCAACGCCGAAACAGGTTAGTCGTTGAACGAGCCAAAATGTGGCATTCTTCCTATTTTTTCTCGCTTTCTAACTTTTCAACAATTGCATCGCCTCTTTCGAAATGCTCTAAACTATTAGTTAAATGGAGGGATATATATCTCTGTCACCGCATTCATCTTTCCCTAGCCTAAGCCTACATATAAGATTGCGATCAAATATGTTCTTTTAAGTGGTGAAGAAAGTCATCCCTTAGGCAGCGCTTCAGCTCTGATAGATACCCATAATTTTCTGTTTAATTAATAATTTATTTTAGGCCCTATCCTGACTAAATATGTATAAATCTGTATGCATCGCTCGAAAAAAGCATCAAATAACGGAGTTGAAACGAATGCTAATTTCAGACTGCTTCCTCGTGCCGTCGCTAGAGTCCACGACCGCCGTCAACAAGCCGTTCGCCGTCCACTGGCTGAACAATAAGGAGCTCGTATTCAGTTTGGGCGCCGAGAAGTTGCTGGCCGAAGCGTTGCTAAATGAACAGCGCGACAGTCGCGGCCATTCGCCGGCAATCATATCAAACGAGGATATGACGAAATGTTCGTTCTGTTTGCATTCAGTTGGAAGTGATGATAGTTAACTTGACCCCTATTATGTTTTTATGTTTGCATCGTTTTTCGTATGGCAGATCGAGCTGTTCAGGACGGATTACCGTCAGCGGGCCTTTTATCGGCCATTTTAATTGGAAGACTATTAATGTAACTGAAATGATTTCCATTTGACCGGGTATTTCGCTGAAAAACAAGTGCGATACTTTATCTTTTGGCTGAAAATACTTGAGAGTAGTTGTCTTTTTTTATAGAGAACTAAGGCGACAAATTAAAACAGTGTAACTATGCTGCAGTTTCCTGTATAAATTATCTTTCATGTCGTCTTTCAGGTTCGATCGCGCACAGCTTTTCTGGTCAATCGAGTGTGGACAGCGGCGACCAGCCGGCCATGACGGGCGATA
>NIUQ01002482.1:0-22216 GCA_002796945.1 Plectus sambesii
ATCGGTGGCGAACATGCTCGACTCGACGCTCAACGCCGTGTTCAGCTCCTTCCGCGCCGTGCTCGGCGTCGCAGATCAATTTACTCGTCTCCGCGCTCAGTTTACCAGTATTTTTGCCGCCTTGGCGCTCTTCCGTTGGTGTCAAAGGCTGTGGCGACGATTGCTAGTCGCCCTCCGTCTTAAACCCGCCAACTATGCCAGCGATACCGAACTCGCATGGACTGACGCGAAGACACCCACGGGCGCCGACTGGCTCGCCACCCAGGGCGGACCCAAGACAGGCACCAACTGGCCCGCCATCGTCTTCTGGGTCGTCGCCGTCGGCGGTCCTTGGCTGATCTACAAGTTGGTCTCGCGGCTCGTTGCCAGCGTGGAAGGTGCGTTTATTATTTCATTTTTCAATCAGTTTATAATCGAAATTAGAGGTGTGACGAAGGTGACTTCAGAATAGCAAAACTCGAGTAACTGGACTCCATCAGATTCCGATTACGGAATTGTAATTTGAGAATCGGAAGCGTATAATAAGGAACTGTTACTTTGAGAATCGAACTAGGAATCATGTTAAGAGGCATCGCTTTTCCGAGAATCATTACTCATCCAGCCGAAGTACAGCGTATGATTTCAGAGTCGCGTAAGTGGGCGAACGGAGCAGGGGAGCACTACGAAGCGCGCGCCTTGTACGATTTCCAAGCGATGGGCGAGAACGAATTGCCATTCCGCGCCGGTGAAATGCTGCGCGTCGCACCGAAAGGTACTTGAAGGAGGCGAAGCAAAGCAGCTCGTATAAACATTGTTCTTTAGATCAACAGCCGCAAATACGGGGCTGGATGCTTGGCAGCTCTGCCGACGGAGAGCGTATCGGCTTGCTGCCGATCAACCATGTTCAAATCGTCGGCCGCAAAACTACCGCACCACCCGCCGCTTCTCTCGCAACTAACGATGTCAATGCCTCCACATTTGAAGCGGCGTTTAAAAACGTTCGCTAATTCTGCTTTGGGGCGGAACATTCGTCGAAATTCGAGCTCTGATATATATGTTTAAATGTGCTAGAGTTTCTGGAATCCGAGATCGGATTTTGAAGAATGCTTNTGGAACTCGGGAATTTCAGTGGCGCTGTTTGTGAAACGCACCTTGTAAATAAAGTACTGGCACACCTTCTGCAGCACGTGCGATCTGAAAGCATCACAAACTTGAATCATGCACCGACTTCTCGTACACGACATAATTGTTCACTATTATACTTTTTGAAATATGGGACCAATAACATGTCCTAAGTTGTTCACAACTTCAGAAATACAGCCTGCAGGGAAGTGTAGCGCTGAATATAGCTAGAATTAACTTTGCTTAGACTAACCTTAGGAAACAATTATGTTACCGATCCAATATTCAACTGTGTACTGCTACGCAAAATGTCATGAATATGATACTTACGGTATTTCTCGAAAGTTCACTTCATTCGTCTCGTTCTCGGCATATTGACCTGCAACATATATCGTTGGTTTCATCTCGACCTTCGACAAACACTCTTTGCTGCATCCGATCAGTTAAGGCGTGTATTTTTCGCAGCGAGCAAGCCATGCAATTACCAAGGACGCATAGAGCAGCGCGATAGGTGATTTTGGGTATAAATTTAACTGCGTTTTATCGCAATTCTCAATTCTACTGATTTATTACATCGCTGTTAAGTTTATTTTGCCTGTAAAAGTTCGTTCATTTAAGCTAGATATAAATCTTGTGCGATACTGAATGTCTGTTATAAAACACGAAACTTCGAAATGGACTACAAGAATGTATACGCATGAGAAAGATGAAAGTAAAACATGCATGTAGAAAGTGTGTACGTACCGGGTCCACTGAGCATGGCCTTGATAGTACCGGATGTGAGAGCATGTTCGCGCTTGATGATGAACTCATGACCGTCGGAGCTAATCAGCTTGACGTACATGGCGTCCGGCCCCTCACAGCTTCCGTACATTGCCGAGCCCTGTTCCATGTCTGACACGTCCGACATTGCCCTCTACCGAAACTGTCAGTTCGTACCGCGATTAATCACAAAATAAAACGAAATTAGTCGTCGGTACAGCTGAATTTGCAGTCTCATCCACTGGAACCGGAATTTCACTGTTTATTGTTGGACAACTGAGCAACATTTATAGCGCAGTGTTTATAACGCGGCCAGTAACGCAGTCATTGACACGCTCGCGCGTAGTACGAAAAAGAAAACAATGGCGACTAGGCCGCTGGTGTATCTGGCCAGTATCTCTCGCTCATATAGTGTGCAAATCACTGTCGTAGAGCCCACTCGCAGGAATGCCGTGCGGCAGAGTCTGTGTAATGGGGGGAGGGCGTCTGGTTATACAATACCTGTAGAAACGACACTCCGTCACTATTAGACAAGGTGTAAAGGACCGAAACGAGAAAAATATTACCATTCTTCCAAGATTGACATTAGCACTGTTTAACGAGTGCGATTACCATATTAACTTGAAACGCAAACTGAAGCAGACGCGGTATCAATACTGTATTCGTCGGTCGAAATTAATGTATGGTACGGCTTATGGAAAGATAGGCGTCCATTGTTGGTGTCTACGAGACATTAAGCTCATATCCATAGTCGACTTAAAATTGTGGTAAGGATGACCTTCGCAAATATTCGACTTGCATTTGAGGATATCGATATGATTTCTTTCCACCCATACACTGTAGCAGTTGTTAACATAGTGTGGCCCTTTGTTCCGACAATGTCTCAGAGAAATATGACCAATGGGATTGCACTGAAGGAGCAATACCAAGATTTTGGGAAAGGATTCGATTTCAGTATTTGAAGGATCTCTGAATGGAATTGAATGGCTTATCACTCACATACATACAATACATGCTATACAATACAGTCGTACTGAAGCGATATCACTTGTATAAATATGTTTGCATGTTGGTGAGGAATGGATGTGTACATTACCTGTACAGCAGACGCGAATAACAGTCTGATGCTATCAATCTTAAAGGAACAGTAGTTTGCCAACCCATACATATCCTCCACGTTCACTGAGCATTCTCATTAAACCTCATGATTCGGCCGCGATAAATCTCGTCTTTTGATACGCTCCAAAAGTCAAAAAAATAATAAACTGGTCACAAGGTATATCCGCATGATTGGAGTTGACGTCGGAAGCTGCCAGCATTCGCTCGGAGTAAGGCCTGTTTTGCGTCAATGGAATAAAATAACATGTTCTTGTTGATCGCTGCTTATCGCTGTTCTCTTAGCCTCGTTTTCTTGAGAATCTTATGAGAAAGCTATTCAGAGAAGCGGATGATTGATTATTGTCTTCAAAGGTCAGCCGAATGAGAAATTTCTTAAGCAACGGCATTGACTAAGGGGAAAAGGGTAGCATGCTCCTGAAGAACGACGTTGCGTCACTCATTCTCCACAGCAGACATCTCTAAACACTGGAGCACGTAAAAGTTTCTGCGACGAGACAGTAAAATTCAATTACAACCTTGAGATCTTGATTTTTTATGCTTGTTGTCAAAATGGGCTAACGTTCGCTTGTTATCGAATCGAAGCATTCAAAAACGTTATAGGGTGACCTTTTTCATAAGTTATATTTTGCGGTAGCTGTAATAAATTGATCTTCTTAATGTGCATGGTCCTTCTCCTGCGTTCAGCTAATTTGGGCGGTCCTGTCTGGTAATACCAGAGTCAGAACCTCCTCTGACACCCTTCCAGACAGAATTCCCTTCCGGACACTTCAATCAACCAGTATCAGATTCTTTGAGCATTCAACAGCAATAGTTCACCGAGTGCCCATGTCGCCTTTGTCTCATATTGCGCTCGAGGAACGCTCAAGAAACTTGACTGTCATGCAATGGGCTAAGCTCAGGCCTTTGCCTCCTGAATGCTTCAAATGAAATCATCCTGTAAGTTGCGATCGGACGAGTCGATGATGATGATTTTCCAAGAGCGGTTATTACATAGCAACGACATCCAGATCTCGGCCAATAAGCGCGCAAGTCATGTTAGCGCATGCATCACAAGGCACCGATATTGCGCACGACACTAATGATCGCGCGCGATAAAAATTCGAGAATGGTGGGATGTTGTTGCTGAGTCGGCGATGACTTTTTTGTACCAGCATGATATTCTGATAGCGTACTTAATCTTGCTATTATGAGCACATTTGCGTGATTTATTTGGTTGTTTCGACCTTGAAGACATGTTTCTTTGGTTTCTTGAGAAAGAAAACAGAAAAATCGAGCAGATAATGAAACTGAATGAGAGAAAAATGTTACAGACAAAGACGACATATATTCAACGGTTTCGAAACTATGCTATCAGTTACATAGTAACAGTGCCTTTTGTTCAGAATCACCCTTTGGCCTATACAGAACACATACGCGCAGGAACATGTGAATATTTCTATTATGTACACATTTTAAGTAAAAAAAGCATTCCTTTTAAAAGTCCTTGATGCTATTCATCACTCTGATGACTTTCCATAAACTGCAAACAAAGCACGCGTGTACGGCTTCGGCAAATCAACTGATCGATGCCGGCGCTGTGTGAACGTCCTCGCGACTCAAAATAGAATCACGCAGCGTCAGGTCACTTCGGCTCGAATCGAGCAGTCAGATCATCGTTGCTTTGTTGTAACTGCTTATGTGATGGAGCTCGATGGGTGGAGGCCTGTTTCACCTTCAATACAAGATCGGAAAAGTAGAGTTATAATGAAAACTATTTCACTGAGCGACAACAAACAAAATAAGCTGGCGAACAATACAAGTGATAAGAATCCAAAATTAATCAAAAATGTGTCCAAGAAACTTTTCGGTCGTCTTCTTAAAGCCTTAATGAAGTTACGTAGCAATTGTTTATCATCGCGACCAACACAACAATTTATTTCTAACGACGCTGAACGCGCACCGCAAAAACAGTTCAGTGACACGTTGTATGCCAAACAATATTAACAAAACAGCCGATAATGAATACCCAAACAGTGAATGATGCATCAACGTGTTGAAATAACATCACCAATTCTTTTGATTAGCTCAAATGTTACCTCAGCAGTGCAATTCACTTACAACCGAATTCAGAAGCAAGTTTTATCTGTGCAATTCGTTACAACGTTAACACTTCTGACTTTCACTTCTTCACATTTTATATCCGTTTGGAACTTGCCTAGAGGACAGAAGCGGCAAATTTCGATTGTACACCATCGAACGCATATTTCTTGGCCTCATAATGGTTTGACTTGAGTTTTGTCTAACTGATTCTTTAGTCAGTTTCAAATATGGCGAATCCTCCTAATGGTGAGCGATGCCATATGCCTTGAAGCTTATGCGAACGATGAGACTCGAAATCGTCAAAATATCGAGTGCAATATCGTTGTAAAGCAATATAAAATAATATATTCACGGGAGTAATTGTTTGCTAAGATGTCACCGAAGCGAGCAAACATCATAGAACTTTGCTGTGCGATATTCAGTTAATCGAAGGACGAACGTCATATGAATATTTCGACCTACGCTCAAAACTGAATACTAATGTTTGCCTTTAAATCGCGAGCAAGAGCTTTGTTTCTTCACTCGGTTCACGTTACCGTGTCCTGTGGCGCTTAGGGGAGCTCTCAAGACTTCCGTGGTTCTAATCCAGTTCTATCTACACATCTTCTTTGGCAAATACTCTTTTTTGTCTTTTTGATACCATAGCCGAACGAACAATAGGAAGATTAAGATTTCGTAACGTGAGAATAAGAAATTAGGATGATTTGTTTCAATACACGGCTTCGGGTGGTCTTCCGCCGTTAGTGATGGTGGTGAGAAATTCAGCAATCATAAGCCTTTCAAGAACATGCCAAAAATGTTCAGTTACTCATAAATGGTGACTTTACTCAAAAGCTTTCTATGAGAATACCGTAATACTATGCGTGAGACAGTGCATTGTCGAATTCGACAACACGTTCTAAGTTTATAATTTGTTCACTATCCCAGGTCTTAATTAGAGGATTTTTGCAAAAAGCTTACCAAATTTTTATATGCATTGTCAGTGGGCGATTTCTAGCAGAAAAATGTTCTCGAAGCACAATCCAAAATTTAGATGGGTGGAGGCGAGCGGCATCTTCAAGGTTACCATTTGATGATGTAGTTTTGCTGATATTAATCACAGAAATTTGCCTGCAAAAATGAGTAGTAATCTTTAAAGTGAAACTGCTAAAAGCACAACAGAATAGCCGTTTAGATGCTGATAACCTTTGAGCACATGGATCATTCGTTAATTTATGTTTGTTGGTGATGACTGATCAACCAGCACTGCAAACTGTTATTGCCTTCCGCTTTCAGCATAGATCAAGACTTTTTGGCGTGGTCAAGACAAGAACAGTCAAGTTTCAAGACAAGGACATTCAAGTGTCAAGCCATAGACACCTCGCTGATACTGACTGTAAGCAGCGTTTTTTGACATCCAGTATTGCTCGCGTGATAGTAGGTTATCCCAAAAGTTAGTGCATAGGCGGTGATTTCAGTTAACAGAGTTTCTCAAAGTGACACCCCAGGGCGCGAGATGCCAGGTTACGGCTCTTCACATAACGTCAATATAAGGCCCGGAGGAATAATTTCGCGAAATGCCTGAAAACAGACTGTAACATTGTACTGTTTCAATAATACCATCTGATACCATTTTACTGAAGCAAGGCAACACATCTGAAAGCATTTTCGTCGAAAAGAAAGTACTGTAACATGGCGCTTGGAGATATGAGAAGGGCACCTGAGCAGCGAATCGTACAAGACTTGTTTGTGTAGATCTCATTGACTTGGCACATTGAATTAGTATTCATCTTAATCACGAGACATGAGCGCTTTCAATAAGCTCTTCTCTTTCATCCAGTTCTCCCTCAGCTCCTCTAATCATATCTCCATCAGAGCGTTCCATCAAACTCAAAAATTGAAGCTCATGACTGTGATATAATTATCACAACCCCAAAGTAATTTGAAACGTGTATTACAGTTTGGCCTTTCCAGTTAAGATTGATCTGAAAGCGCATATTCATATCATTAGCAGGAATAATTTCACCGAAGGCAGCAATACCGCAGCAGCGGAATGCACGCTCGATAGTTCAGCTATTGATGGCATTAATAGCATTTGAGACCATGTCACAAATGTGCAGATAGCTCTACCATAATTCTTTCTTTGTATATTTCAGTACTGAGGATTCAAACTATTTGTTTCTCTCGCTGGGTAGCGCAGTCGGAAAAGATTCCAATTTTTGTTCAGAATGAGATAGGAAAACATGTTCTGTTTTGTGCAGCATACCCCTAACTGTGGGCCCCTGTTACATCCGTGGGACTGATGAAAAATTACATTTAAGGAACTGTAAAAAAGTACAAAAAATCGTGTTTTAATTCACAAATTGACTGCCACATTCAGTGGCTGCAGGAAAGTAGTCGTGTAGGGAGGCAGAATCTGCGCCAATGCTTTCCCCGCCATTCTTTGAACCAGTCCAATAAGTTGGCGTTGAGATCAGGATAAAAAGGAATGCAACCTGACTGACCCTTGCGCTGCTTAGGCACCTTGTTCATCTCATTTACCAACAAAGGATAATTCTTTCAACCTCAGAGTAATTTTCGATCAATTCCAGTCTCTGGCGACAGTATGTGAATGCTTGTGCCAAAGTTAAGATGAGCTACGTACCTGAGTTTTGTATAATCTTGTGCAATTGTCTCTTATGCAATACTGAATCAGTAAAACTGCCGCTACTCAGGTCATTTTTTAATTTGATATGATTCCCTTCAGAATAAAATGATATTAATCCTACAAATAATTACAATTGAGTAAAAGTGTGTTCAATATATGGTTCAAGCAAGTTGAACGACAATCGCCCACAGATATCGCGCCAGAAAGTTTTTAATCACGCCACTCTTTTAATATTCTTTCACTTTTGCAATAAAGAAGCTTAAATTTTCTCTTAGGTCACAGATGTAAATAATTTCAGGTGCATTTGCAGCACAAGGCATATTTATTAAGTTGAGCAGCAAGTGCTAACCGTTTTCAATCAAAAATCACAATTAAATGCAGTATTGCATGCACATCGACTAATGTTCTGGGGCGTAATTCTGGAAAAATAGTGCACAAATGGGACCGTTTTATGCTGTCAAACGAATGCTTTTAGCGCAAAAATTATGCCCGCGGCAAAATTTTGAGAGGTATAGGCAGCTGCGACTTCGACAAGATGTCGTGGGAGTTTCTTATCAGGGGAAATTTTCATTTCGTCAGTTTGCGTTTGACAGAAAAACTCATCTGCCCAAGTGTTTTCTCTTAAAAAGTCACATAAAACGACACTTCCATTAGGTGTGCTATGATTTGGTACCTCTGCGAAACTTAATTTAAGGAGTCAGAAATTTAAACTGAAATGCAGAAGTTTTATGGAGAGTGTGCTCTTGCTATCCACATCATGTAATTATCAGCGGGCGATTTTGAGCGAAAAACTTTTCTTCAACAGCAATCCTGAATGGAAATGAGTTCAGGCAAGGGACAGGAACCTGTATTTCTACGATGTAGCTTCATTGGTATTAATTACAGAATTCTGCTAGCAAAAACAAGTGGTAATTCTTAAATAAAACTGTCAAAAGCAGTACAAAATAGCCATTCGCATAGTGCAAACCTAAAAGAGCGTGGAACAGTCGCTCATGAATGTTTGCCGAGACCGACTGATCGGTCAACTGTGCAAAAATTTACTGTTTTCCATATTGAGTAACGATCGATTCTTTTTAGTGTGGTCAATACGAGAACAGTCAAGTTTCAAGACAAGGATAGTCACGTGACAAGACAGAACCATTTACCGATATTTATTGTAAGTATCTTTTTTAATGGGAGCATTATCGTTCGCACTATATTAATTCATTCCTAAAGTTCATACGTAGGCGGTGATTTCAGTAGCTATTCGCCCTATTCTGCTACATTTTCAGAGCACAACTATGCTTTTGAGATTAAGTAAACCATATGGGCTTATCAGCGATATCATAAAACTTATCAGACTTAAAGCGAAGAGTTACTGAATGCCGTATATAGGATTTTTCAGAAGTTTGTCTACATTTCGTTTGCTATAACAACACTTGCACTGTTTCCAGTAGCCAACACCAGAGCCGATTTCTTACGCTTAAGGTAAGCCTTTAAGGAGTTCTTAAGCAGTGCTTGCACGGTTGACACGTAAATGTATTTTTAAATAAAGGCTGTCATCACATCTTTTCACTGTTTGTCGTTGTCTCTTTTCTTTCACAGTTTATTCTATCAGGTACCAATATATAACAGAAATAACTGCATACAACTGTGATTCAGTGTGAGAGCAAGATAGCTAAGAAAAGCCGACTTTCTCTACCAAAATCACAGCGGACGAGTGAAGCAAGCAAGCTTGAGCTCCATTAGGTTTAAAGATAACACATCACGATAACCACAGCCGTGATTCTAGGTATGTGGTCAGCTGATATTGCGAGTCCGTATTGTATACATTTATAGTCTTTCACTTTTAGCAAAAATCGATACTTTTTGACGTGGTCAAGTGTGTCCAGACAAACGCAATTCACCGATTTTTCTGTAAGTTCCATTTGACAGTATTATCGCTCGCATAATGAAAGATTCGTGTTCCAAAAGCTCATGTATAGTGATTTCTGTTAATATTAACCCAATTTTATTGAAACATCATCAGACTACAGCTGAGTTGTTGAGATAAAGGAAACCTTACGAGATTACCAATGGCACTACAAAAGTTATCAAATTCGTTATGAAAGAAGTCTCAAATTCGGCCCAGGACCGGTGTATGCCAAATTTACTGTTGCTCGCATAACTGTTAACATCTCGTTTAGCTATAGCTACGCTCGCAGTCTTACCAATTTTCCGAACGAAACTCACTGAAGGGTTATGAATGCCTTTAAATATATCGAAGGAAAAGCGTCATTAGCGTGATTCTTTCTGCGCGCTACCATGAGTAATAATCCTTGCGAAAGAAACGATCGCTAACAGCTTTATGCCTTCACTCAGTATGAAAGACCGTGTCTTATAACACTAGGAGGAGTTAGCTAGAATTGGATTAGAACTTCGCAAATTTCGATAGCTTCTGTTAGCGTCATTAGATACGGTCTCATATGCTGAGTGAAGGCACAAAGCTATTAGCTAGCGATCTATTCGGGAGAGCTATTATGGGTACTTACGTTTAGGTTGAAACTTGCAAATGAAGCTTTTCCTTCGATATATTGAAAATTGTTCATCATCCTTGGGTAATTTTCGCTCGAAAAATTGGGGAAAAAGCAAGTATAGATTTACCTGTTGAAACGTGAAAAAGTTTGTGAATAAGCATATGCACTAAAGAAAAGAAGTTTAAGCGGATGAGCGTTAATTCATAATTTCTTCGCTTAGCTGCTCAACATAAAGGCGCTCGACTCTAAGCTATAGTACTACTTGCGAATGTTCTCCAACTTCGCGACACTCCTAACAGGGAAACTTAGAAGCTAATGGCATTCATTCCTAAACTAGCCCACACAACATTTCATGCCGCCTAGTTCCTAAGATGATTCTCAGCATTTCAAAGTGTAGGAAATAATTAGTGAAAGTATACAGAGGGTGAAGGAAATGCTAATAAGGGTAGAATAGTATAGAGTTAAAAGCTCTCACAAGACTGAATAATTGTATTAGGAACATGAAATAATGTCTCATAATATAAAATGATTACATTTCCTTTTATGCATAATGTTATGGCAGTTTCATACAACAATCAACTCAAGTAAAATTATTCCGAATTTCTCATTCAGTAAAAATTTGCAAAGCTGTGAAAGTAAATGAAAGAAAATTTTTTCGAAAACTGGGTAAACTCGCCAGAGCAATCGGTTAAGTAACGTATCAACACTGCTCGTATGGATTATTGTACAGAGTTATTAAGTTTGGCAGGGCTCTGTTCAATAATCACTTGCCAGTAGGCAGCAAGGATGAGTTAAAATTGAACGTATTTCCAATATCTCAATCAACAGAAAGGTGGTGACCCATACAGAGCGTTTTGCCAATTTTGATGAAACCAGAGCGTGCTTTGAGGGCAAGAAAATTCATAAAGGAATTTCGAAGAATTTGCGACTGCATGCGGAAAATTTTCGTGTGGATTTCGAGGACTGGGATGAAAAGATTTTGTATTAAATTGATTAAATTTTAAATTTTAAAGGTTAAAGAACCTAATACTATGTTACAAATTATTATGATCTAATATTTAAATTAATTATAAATGATAGCATTTTAGTGTATGGATTTTAAACGCGAGATTATTCAAACTGATAAAATAGTTGTACACCTCGGATGACGTAGTGACCTCGCTAATGCATGTTCGCAACATGATCGGCTCGCGAGAGACACCAAGAATGTTAGCTTAGTTCCTAACAGTGTGATGAGTCTCCTACATAACAACATTGCCTATAGGTGAGCGACAGCGAGGCTGTAGGTGTATGACCTAAAAGTAAATTACAGCTGAGATGCAGGTAAGATCTCCATTTTGATCTCTCCAAATCATCACAAAAATACGAAATAAATTGACAAAATAGCTTAACTGACTTTGGTAATTTCTGTGATCCGGATAAATCAGAATTTCGAGGTCGAAGAATCCCCGTGGGATCCCTGTTATAGCCCTTATTAAGAATGTTTTGAAGGTTAACATTTTAGCAAAATGACAACACCGCAGGAAAAAGGTGTATGGATACGCGTGAAGCATATTCGACGACATTTTGCCAAGTTTCTGCAAAAAAGCATCCATCGCTTTCTATTACCAAAAAAGTGGACGTACCTGGAAATGACTAAACGTGTACTCAACATCATGTTTTGGGGAATGATATATCTTTCGGGGAGCTATCTTACTCTCATCTTATTGCTACAAATGATGAAGGAATATCAAAGCCAACCAGTGAAATTGCAAATGGAAAACGTGATGGATACTACTACGGAAATGATTGTTCCGGATTACACGCTCTGCATTCAGGGACCTATTTCATAAAACTATCAAGTGTTGAGAATTGAAAGACTCAGTCTGAATTCTGCATTGTTATCTTTCAGTCTCAGTTTTGAAAAGAGTACTGAAATGATGAAAATGCAGAATTCAGATCCAAAAAATTCAATTCTCAGTTCTCTGCGGTTTTATCAAAGAGGTCTCAGGTTGATGCCGATTTACTCTTTGATTCCACCGAGCATGTGGGAAATTACACGGAAGCTATAAATATGTTCATTAATAGTTCGATAAGTGAAGGCTTTTTTGAAATTGATCCTGAAACGATTTTCGCAAAAGAAACTTACATCGTCGTGTGGAAATATCTGTCAATGATGTACGAGGGTGAATCGTTGAACGAAACGGGCAAAAATCCATTCAACAATATTGAGTATCAAAATGACGACATATGGAATGCGCTGAAGAATGTCCTTTTGCCCAACATTGCTGCATTTAATATCACACTGGATCATTTGAAATCGACATTTGATGGAAAATTCAAGGATTTTAGCGGTCCGAAGGAATCGTATGATATTACATTGAAATGCCTTCTTTATCTTGCAGATTCAAACGGATATAATTGCTCATCATCTGGCCAGGACATCACATTTATTGGAAATGGCCATCTGTGCTTTAAAGTGCGAGATCAAAAGGTCGTATCTTTCTACGCAAATGATGTCTACAGAACTTTAATAACAACAAGCGCTGTAATGTCTGATGATAAATTAAGTGGACTCTACGGGCGCAATCCTTCGCTGACAATTGATTTCAGCGGGAATTGGACACCGCCAGACTTATCAGCTGCAAAGAAAAGCAGCGAGATCTTCGAGTTTGAATTCCGTGAGAGCCCTCACATTTCTATCGCCCTGTTATCCGCTAGAAAATCCATGGCTAAAAAGAATGGAAAGCGTGTCTGTTCCAACGAACATACATTAACAGAATGCTGGAATGAATGCCGTATTCAGCTGATTCAAAATATGTGCGGCTGTTTGCCTGCGACACTTTCAACACATGTCCAAGACAATATTAATGAATTATGCACATTTGAAAAGTATGAGAAATGCCTGAAGTATATGGGCAACGAAGACAGCGAGTGCAAAGCGCAGTGTGTTCCGAACTGCGAAAAACGGAATTATGACTTCAATGTTGATGAGGGCCCGGTTAATTATGGACCGCCCACAGCATCTTTCGAGTTTACCTCATCTTTTTATACCGTTTTCACAGAAGTCCCCAAATGGACATTTGATGAATTAATTGGCGCAATTGGTGGAGCGCTGGGCTTATACCTTGGTCTAGACTTTATCATGCTTCTTCAGTTCGTTTTCGATCCGATTTTTATGCTGGTTGGTCGATGTTTCGCATCAAGAAACGCCGTCGTCAGCATTGAAACTCACGAAATTCAAGAGAGCACTGGCGAAAAACGTTACTTTGAAAAGCTTCGAGAAGTCATTAAGAAACGTATTACAACGGAAGAAACATCATCGCGATCATTGTTTGCTACTTATTTAATCGAAAAGTTATTCTGGATAGTGCTGTACGCGGCCGGCGGGATTCACACAATCTATTTGAGCTACGGATTGTACCAGGATTATGCACATAATCCTCTATATTCTAACATCACTCTAATGAAGAACAAAACAATTGCATTGCCAGCGCCAACTTTATGCACTTTATCGATATATGTGCCAGAACTGTATGATATCATAGACCGTAACCTCACAATCAATTTCACCGAACTTTTATTAACACATTTCAATCAAGAGAATATGACTAGATTAACATTACTTGATGAAAAAGAATGGCCTTGGCCTCTATTCGCGATTGTCTATCATTATTTTCACCTTCTGACTATGGCAGAGACGTTTGGAATGTACTCAGGACCCGTGAGTCGGCTCGACTGGAAAACAGTTAATGGATATTATGGCATTCAGGACATAATGGTATTTGGCGGTGATCGACTTTGCGGTAAGTTCTCATACAAAATTTGTTTCAGGTATCTAGTGCGTAAATGCTTTTTTTTGCGTTGCCTATTCTAAAGATTGTCAACCACCAACAAAGATATCTTAGATCTGCAATTTAATTCTTATGCCCTTACATATTCTTTTATTCGAATAAGAAATAACTGATAAGGCTCATAGGAGGTCGTATTTTACCTTTAAATCAATATAAGAAACAGATTAAATTTACATTCAGTTGAGCATCTTTTTATTGTTTACATCTCCGCTTTCTTTCTTTTAGCGAAAAAGATGCTGTGACCTTCTTGAACAAATAAAGTGCCTATACAGGTAAATATGAACAAGGTCCCGATCGGTTTTCGTATCTGAATAGTTGTGTACATAATTATGGGATAACACTGGAATTTTGAATATTTGTTCAACTAGCGACAGGTTTTTTCAATTTGTACAATAGGATAATTTGTGACCGAGAAATAGCCTAACAAACACATGCATTAGCTTTTAGGCAATCTGTCCTTTAAGTTGCTGTTGAAGATTCGAAGCCCCAAGCGGGTCCCCTAACGCACGCTACAGTACTGCTATTTCGTAATGCGCATGTCACAGAATTTTGGATGCGCGTGGTGTGGTGGTACCTGCTGGCTCTCTTACTCGTGTGGACCGTCGTCTTTCTCTGTATTCGTCTCATTTCCTATCTTATTTGTCTGCCCAAATAAGGGAATTGATCCGCGCCTATCAGTCTAATAAAATAACTGCAAGTCCGAAACCCAGGGTTGACAGGTCGAAAATCGCTTTTTAAGTAAAATGTAGTCGGTGGCAACCCACCGGCTACCAATCGCGCCTCCCGCCAGTGCCGGCGTCCCGACACGACGTATATTTCCCAAAAATGGTTATGTTGCGCAACAACCGCCCATATAAGGAAGATTTTGGGAACATGATTTAGTCTTGTGGTGTTGTAGGCCGGCGACCGGCCGTGTCTTTGTTCGAATAAAAGTCGATAAAGAACGGAATGTGCCCCACAAACACCCGAGCGACTACAAAAAGATTAGTGAAATTTAAGAATTTTTTAAGAAAAACGCTTCCAATTTAAGACTAAATTTAAGACAAAACATCACATCGTTATTACGACTTTTTCGAAATTTCCTTTTTTATGAAAAAGAAGAATAAGCTTTAGTAGTAACATCTGATTTACAAGAAAGACAAAAAGATAGCAAGACAATCGTAACGTTGCAGCGAATGACAAAAATTTACACGTTTGCCTGCTCCTTTTTTATCTTAAATTTTTTTTGTCTAATAAGATTTAAGACAGCACACCTAAATTTAAGAAAAATTCTTAAATTGAAGTGAAAATGGCAACCCTGCCGAAGCCAAAGGATACAACAGTTATGACTATGGTCAGTAGTCGGATTACCGTCGGTGGATGTCATTCCGGCCAGGACCTCATTCCGGCCACTTTGATAAGAGTTAAAAATTAAGCAACTAAAACTAAACGGAATCGAACAAAAAGTATATTACTGGAAAGCTGGAATAAAGAGCTTTCACTTGGTTACAAACTTTATTAAATTCATATTCTGTATCAAGAAATATGGCGGCCGATTCGAGCACACTCAAATTTTGCACTAATTTTTTCCGCGGGGCGTAGTGATAAACTTCTTTTGATTATAACTTTTCAGCAAATCATTTTCCACTAAAGCTTAATATATCAGTGAAATCTACTTTTTACCAGCTATCATTTGGTAGAATGAACGATTTTTTGGATGAATTAGAAATCTCTGAGAGGTTGTCAAAGAGCAAAGTGGCCGGAATGACATCTACCTTTTTGCCGTTAAATGGCGTAGGTGCGCGTCTATCACAGCGTATATCTCCGCGAATATTCGTCCGTTTGACATGAAATTTCGTACATAAACTCCTTAATAGTCTAGTAATCGCTTCCTATCATAAATGTTTTACTAGAAACTTTAATTTTTACGTAATCGCGAATATTCGATAAAAGTGGCCGAAATCACATTCATCGACGGTAAGGGGTAACCGGAACGCGAAGGCTACCGTAATCGGAGGCGTGTGATTTGAACTGCGTTACGTAAGAGTTTGTGGCCATAACAATGCAGTGCGGTGCTCATTTTGCTCATCTCATGTGATTCCATTGCTTTGTTTTCAGTTGTAGTTACAATGGCCCCATTTTCGAAGCGTAATAATGCTCTGATCAGAACTATTATGATGAAGACAAATATTTTAAATATTAATGCATATATATTCATTAGGTTATATCATTCACAATCGCCAGTTGTCTGAACTATATAATTTAAAAAATCCAAGTGTACGTGTAGAACAAGTAACCAAAAATTCAGCTCGATCCAAAAAATATTTTTAAAAATGTTAAAAAATAAACAGCGATTGGAGCTTTTGTAACATTCAGTATTTTCTTATTTAGGATCGAAATTCGAAGATATGAAACATGCAATGGAAAATGGTTTTGAACCAAGTCTAAAGAGACTAAATGTTACTATTGACGAGATACGCTTAAAATTGGGTCGTGAAATAGCGAAAATTTTACGCTTGAATGTAAATTTTGTCAGCGCTGATTCAGTGACTACTTCACTCATTAATGAGACAAAGCTGACGTTTATTGGTGAGCAGAAGGTTTGCTTTCAACTGTCTTTGGATGCCGCGCTGTATTCTAGTGCACTGGAATATATAGAAGTGTCCACTATTCCATCCATCTCAAATTACGGTGGTTTCGAAATTGACTTTGAAGCCCGCTTGACAGGAGCCGAGAAGTTGTGTGTACTTTGTAAAAAAAGTGTTTTGTATATAGAAACTCCTCAGTACCCTGATGAACGCCCAAATTTGTTTGTCGGAATTTCAAAACATTACAGAGTAATGTCGGAAAGTAACGAAAATGCCGAATGTACTACAGGTCGCGCTAAAGAACTTTGTCATGCTACCTGTCGCATTCGCCTATTTCAAGCGTTGTGCAATTGCACACCAATAACTTGGCCAACTCTGCGAACTTCAGATACAAATTTGTGTACTCTATCGCAATATAGACAGTATTTGAACTATACTGGATTCGAAGATCAAGAGTGTATAGGAAAATGTTCTGCCCCGTGCGAAAGGTACGAATTCATTTCTGATTCAACATGGAAAGAGTCAAATGGAACTGCTTACAGTATACGAATTTATGTGAAGGATTTTACATACATTTTATTCGAAGATCAATTTCAATGGACTTTTAGTGACTTTCTCGCTTCGCTTGGGGGCATGCTTGGGCTGTGGTTAGGCTTAAACATATATACAGTTGCCTACTTTGTTATAATTATCCCGACTCCGTTGATTGCGCACCTTTGCACCCGAACGAAAATCATGCAAAAGTTATTGACTCCTATTAAAACCTATAGTGAAGAGGGTATTAGAGTTTTTACTACCACACCTGGAGGACACCTTTTTTGTCAAGTTTTTAACTTGGATAATCAGAATCTTGCAAAACTATTCACTGCAAAGTGGATAACAAAAACTGTTCTAACTACTACATATTATATTATTTGCATCTTTGTAACATATCAGATGTGCGCGGATGTTATTCAGCAGTATAACACTGAAACTGAATCTTTGTACACTTTTGAGCAAAATGGTACAATAAATTTGATTTCCTATCCAACGGTTTGCATGCCTCATTCCGTCAATCAGTACTTGGAGCCTCTTAACCAGACTACAGAAAGTAATTATAATGAAGAAATGATTCAATCGTTTCGCGATTTTGTTACAGACAAAGATAGTCTGTTACTTGAAGATATAACCTGGCCAACATCTTTTTTGCATACTGCCATTTCTTTTATTGCATTTCTTGGCAAATACGAAAATGATGAATGGCATCAACAAGTGCGCGAATCTGATTATGGTCAATCTATATCGACATCGCAGATGCAGTTATTTGAAGGCATTCTTATGCATTTGGATAGGACCAATATGAACATCAACGATTTAATGCAAAAATGCGGTCGTGAAGTTCGCACAGCTGACCTCATTACGGTTCGCTTTTATCAACCAGACAACGATTCTTTTCAAAATATTGGAATCAGCGAGACAACTTACGTTGACGAGACCACTATTTGCTACAGATTACCATTTAAAGAATTCAACTCACTCAGTGAATACGTTGAAATCAAAGTTAATCTAATTCGATCTGGCGTAGACCATAGTATTTGGCCATATGTTGCTGAACAGGTTAATATTGATTTGCTTGGCAGAGAAAACTATCTCGAAAGCGGTAATGTGCAGTTCGACTCGTTAATATCTGTAAAATTTGGAGAAATTGTGAGCACCGCGTTGAATATCGAAGCTGAATACCAGTCATTGAGCGTTTTCAATGGCATTCAAAGGTGTTCCGACGCAATTTCACAGGAAGATTGCCAGAGAAATTGCAAATCTGAAGCGATTCGGCAATTATGCAGCTGTTCCCCTCTGACCTTGTCAACTACTAGCGATGATGTTCTCAAACGCTGCTCTATGGATCAATATAAAACATGCTTATCTCATACAAGCAACATATCTAGAGAGTGTATGTCCAAATGCCTCCTTCCATGTAAACGCATTCGTTTCAGTGATGACAGACGTGTATTGTCAGTCTGGAATTATGATCCTGTACCCTTGCCTTCTGACCATCTAGCCTATCTGATAATTCGAATGAACTCTTTTTACGTTCCTCTGATAAATGAAAGACCAAGAAGGACATGGAGCGAGTTTCAAGGAGATATCGGTGGAGCTCTTTCTTTCTGGATTGCACTCGATGGTCTCGTTTTTGTTAACGCACTTTATACCATTGTCAAGTGTATTTTTCGATTATATTTCGTATGGAGGCGCTTCAAGCAAGAACGACGAGGCGTGGCATCAGCGACATGAGATTCAGCGTTGTTTGTAGCATTGAACAATGTTAAATCGAAATTGTATGTTGTAGATGTATTGATGTTCGTCAGGATATTACGTGACAACGTTCATGTTTCAGATAAATACGGTACAATATTCACTATATTGCTTTGTTCTATAATTGAGATTCTGGATCAGAATTGGTCACCAAAATGTACTTATTTTAGTATAAATGTGTGAAAGTTATCATCTGAAGCGGTTTTGAACCCAACTTAATTACAAGGTGCTCTGAAAAAGGTTCTCAAAGCACTTTTTAAAAGAAGACTGCGAGGTACGCCGAGCTACATATTACGAAGGATAGCCCTAAGGTGGACCTTCATATTGAGAGGACGTACGAGAGCCATACTCTCAAGGCGTGCCAGACATGGGCAAAACATTTGCATACGCGCACACTCGAAATTTCACTTTATTTTCTCTTAAGTGCAGAAGAGTGTGCGCTCAGCGATCGAAATCTCTTGCAAAATGTTCCTGAGGCAAGGATACATCGACTGTTATGCGGAAGTCGCCATATGTTTTAAGGGCTTTTCGCGGTGAGACTGACATAGCGACTCCACTGTAGGGATACCGTTTGTCAATATTTTTCGTTTCTTGTGCATTTATTCTGACATGAGTCAATACAAAAGTTGCACTGATATCAAGATATTGGGCAATTTAGATCAATGTCAGTCGCTATTTCATTTCCATTCAGTTGAGGAAAGGAAAGAGGGACGAGCCAGTGATTTCTTATAGAAAGCCTTCGGCTTTTGCTCATTAACACAGATTTTTGTCGAATATACAGCTACAAACAAGCGAAAATATAGTTTTCGTTTAAATTCTTTAACCCTTGTTAATGCTCACGGGGTTTCGTTTCGACTGATATTGTATATCCAGACACCCTCCTCCCATTACACAGATGTTTGCGTAATCGGTTACGCCTCCTGTTGCACAGATTCTGCTGCGCGGCATGCCTCCCACTCGCGAAGAAACGGAATTTATTGATCGAACAGCGAGCAATATTTCTCTATCCTTCATCAATAAATTCGGTAAAACTACAACAAAATACATTAGTATCACCGATAGTAGACAGCGCACGCACTCAGAGCAAATTCGGAGCAAAAGAGCCGATAGAGTGAAAGACATGAAACGCAATTCATGCACTGGCAGACACACTAACGCGGCAATCGGTTAACACATCGACGCAGCATTCAGCACGGAGGAACAGGTAACAACGCGAAAGTATATCGAAATATAAGAAAGCGGATACAATACGGCTTTTCTGTCGGAATTAAAACGGTCATTGAGCAGGACTGACGTAATTTAAAGCACGGGGTAGCTGTCGAAAGGTTGGATTTCATCCATCATAATTGAATCTGAAAGTGAAGCTGTCAATCGTGAGTGGGTTTGAAAAGATGTGAAGCACTGTACCAAGCACCCATTTCTCGGAGACCGCTTTGACGCCGTTGTACCGAAGAAAGCGATCCGTCAGCGTCGTCCGATTGGCCAAAATGAACACGGACGCGCGCGGCATGGGTACAATCTGAAATGGCTCGTGTTAAATTGGGAACTACCCAAAAAACTGCTAACACAACCTTGCCGCCCGAATGCGTGATCAGATCGGTCAGATCAGTTACAGATGGGTTGCAATCAGGAGCTATGTAAAACGAGCGCACGCCGGCAAAAAGCGTCGACGCCTGATCGGCAGACACACGTCGTTTCTGTAATATGTTTGTGAAGAAATGCGAGTGATTACAAGATTCTATGACTGCTATTTCAGAGCGCTCATTGCGCACGAAAGATGTTGATACAGTCTGCGCAGATCACTGATTCGCGATAAGAATACACAAAACATGATGGGCTTAAGAGATCACTCGGTTGCACAATAGATTCGTAAGCTGCTCATAAGTTAGACAATTCGTAAAAGACATTATGAAGCATACTGCTTAGACAGCTAAATGATTCCTCACCTTAATCGCAGGCGCCCAATCAGCCATTTCAAAGTCCTCTTCGGGGAGCCAACTGCCCATTTCTAAGGAGCGATATACCTGCAAGTGCGACATTGTATTTTCTAAGCAAAAATCAGGCACAACAAAAGATTGAATTATTTGAAAATTGACCAAACTCGCGCCCATTTCCGAAATAGTCCATTCGAAAGTATATGAATGAAACCCGTACCCATTCATCGTTTACTATCCAGCAGCCACGAACGACGCCCTTGAGCAAGTTGAGAGTGCGTCGGCGATCTTTGCAGATGATGTGCGAGGTGGAGCCGTCGACTTGCATCGCCGCATTATAGCCGCCCAACTTCTTGATGATTGGTAAGAGCGTATTGCGCTCACTAATATATGAATAAAATTAATAGAGGTTAACAAACAACAAATACAAGAAGTATCATTTTTCGATTAGTAAGACGAAATCTTGCCAAGCACCATAGTTGGCAAGTATAGTGTCACTTTTCGGCGCGAAAACATCGTTATCACCAAGAACGGTAGTCGTTTCTTTAGATTTTACGTGCGTTAACTCATAAAGAAGCGCTATCGACTTTCAAAGCAGTTTGCCTTATTTAATCAAAGATTCCTTGCTACTGATTGGCAAATTCAGACTATAACTGACTTACTTCGTGCCCAAACTCGTCAGGACCAGACTAGATGTCGGTTTACGAGATGACCGTCTTCGCTGGCGGATTCTCGACCGCGTGCGATCTACAAACTCCTCCGAGCTGGGCAAGCCGCGCTGCAGCTGGTTCAGCAACTTGGACGAAGTCTTTACGGCGTACACTCCGCTCCCACGGGCCTGGCGGCGACTTTCATTCAGTACGCGTCGAACGTCCGCGTCGGCGGGTGTTTCAACGGTCTCCGCGTACAGCCGGTACATCTCGCTCTTGCCCAGTCGGCGTCGTTTCATAGTCACTCCTTTCTTGGCGCGGTCTTCGAATGGTTCGCAAAGTAGAGGCGATTCGGAACTATCGCGCGCTTTCGAAGTCGTGGGCTGCTTGTTCGGCGATTTCAATTGCGTTTCTGGGATTGCAGCTTGCTTTTCCACAACTTTTTCCGTAACTGCTTCGGGGTCTTTCGTCGCCGGTACAGCAACGCCGATATTGAGCTGATCGACGCGATTGACCAGCAGTTGAGTGGGCGACTGAGGGAAGCGGATGTTGGCTATTGTGTGTCGTCGAGCGACGCGACGCGTCTTGACAGCCGAAGGCGACGACTCTTTGACATCGTTCGACGTGTTGACAGCGACATGACGACGCGATCGCCGCAAATTTTCTGCCGGCACGGGGCCCATCGAAATTGAGCTGTCGTTCGGGGTCGGCGACTGAACGACGTCCACCGGCGACAGCGGCCGCTTCTTCTGGAACCG
>NIUQ01002483.1:0-14556 GCA_002796945.1 Plectus sambesii
ATCCGTTGGCTCAAACATTTTGACGTTCTTTGCAACACTGACAGTGATGCATCATCAATGTAGTCGCAGATCTTCGCCAAGACTAATGGCGGTAGTTCCGTCAACGACGTATGAGGCGGCGATTCTGATCGCTCATCAACGTTTCGTTTCCGCTGCTTATCCTTTCTTCGCATTTAATAATCGCAAGTAGCTGTTAGAAATCTCAACAGCTTGAAAACTTGGGGATTGAAACTTTTTTCACAGGAGCAGTTTTTTGGGATCGTTGAGAAATGAGCGAATCGTTGCGAAATGGTCGAATTTATCGCGCTCAGCTGTGCGTATCACGTCATTTGACGTGCCGTAATTGATTTCTTTCCCTGAATAATGGCGGGCTGAGAAAGAGAGGGTGAGAGAAGTACGGTAGTAGGTAGAGTGAATCTATTCCAGCGAGCTGAAAAATCTGCGAAAAGTAGATCTTCCCCTGGGTGTAGCCGGCCTTCTTTTAGGTTTTGAGGCGTAACTATTGCTGAAAATGCTTCGAGCTGCGGTAAGTTGGCTATTCGCATCGATTTGTATCAAGAAGATCTGTTGCAGCAACGCGGTTCTTCGCTCGGTCGGCGACAGCTGCAGCGCCAGCAAGCAGTTCGCTTTCAGTCGGCCGAAGCAGCGCATTCTGGGCCGAGGTATTTGATCGTTTGGACTCGTTAAATGATAAGCGTCTATCCAAATTTTAGCTCATCTGGTGGTGGCAGCGGACTTGGAAAACTGCTAGTTTATACAGCCGGAGCTGCGGTGGCTGGAGCGGCTGGTATTGTCGGCTACGCTTATGTGGATCCCACATTCCGACAAAATATGGAGATTAGTGTTCCGCAAACGAAGGCCGTTTTTGACACCGTCATTGGCAAACAGGGCATAAAACCAATTGATAGCTCCAAAACCACGTACGATTCTTTTAATGTATTTTTACGCTTGTATGGTTTGGTGATGCAGCTGAATATTGTGTAACATTTTTACTCTATAGACATTCTGAAAATCAAACTGACTACATAGGTTATATAATATTAAAAAACGCTGCTAAACTTTAATCGAGAAGAGTGCGAGGGATTTTCCGTTTTGATAGTCTAAATCATATTGTTCTCCGGTGTTGTTTTGGACGTTTCAACAAGTTTTATACAGTAAATATGCCTTTATTAAAGTCTATTTGAAAAATGTCCAAATTTTTACGAGAAGCAATAAATTTAACGTACAAATAGTATTTTTATCAGTTCACACCATATATTTATTTAGTTTATTGAACGAATTGTTGCGCTGTTTGCGTGTGTAATTCTGTTCAATGATTAAATATTTGCAGACCTTCACCGGGAGCAGTATCTGACTTGAAGAATAAAGTATTGGGGCTACTTCCTGGGAAGAAAGAAGATGAACACACGAAGGACGGCCGTTCTGCTGGGGAAGCGGCTGCCTCAACACCTCTTTTGAAGCCTAAGCCTAAAGTTGAAGATAAGTCCTCTTCTACCCCCGCTCCCGCACCGACGAAGAAGGAGGTAGTCAATCTTGGCAAGGCGATCGTTGATGAAGAAGCTGCCAAGACGAAGGCCAACTCTGGTGCGATCATTTTCTAATTATAATCAGTTGGGGTTTGATGCAACGATCTTATGAATACGACGAGCGATCGCACGAGTATCAGGAGAGGGAGGTGTGAAAGGAGAGCAGCAGAGAACAGACCAGGTGCTGCGAGTATAGAAAACAAGAATGAGCTTAATATCATCACTGCGGATACCTCCAAACTCTCACTAGTTCGACTGCACCCCACTACATAATCCTACATGAATGTTTTGGCAAAGAACACCGATTTTATGCGTTTACATTTTAAACCCGTAGGTGTAAGCAAAATATGCCGATTAGTAGCAGGGTGGCTTAGAATGAATAGAGCAAACTTTTTCGAAATTCAATAGTACTTCTTCCTGTCAGTTTACGCACTAACAACCTAGATACGACTATCGTTATTGGTGAAAAACCGTGTTCAAGCATCGAAAAGCGAGCTTATCTTTACTAATAGTAGTGCATGTCTCATATATTACTGCTAATCGATAAATTGTGGCTATAAGTCGATTTGCTCTTGCAGATTTGGAAGAACGGATTAAGTACGCGATTACGAGCGTTGAGAAGAAGTTGTCGCGTGTGTTCGAATCGAAGAACAAAACCATCGTCGCTATTAACCACCACGCGAAACTGCTGCGAGAAGCGGTTGAAGATCCACAGGTGACATTCCGATCATTATATCCGTGGCAATATTGCTTACTCTTACTTTCAGGACCCCAAGTGGGCGGAGGTCAACACCGCACTCGATCACATGCAGTACGCCGCTGACCTCGACTCTAATGACGAAGTCGACACTCGCAACTATCTCGACAATTTGCGAAAAGTCAGTGCCATATGCGCAGTCTTTTTTCATCCTCGAGACTGTTTGCTTTGTTTTCAGGATCTGTTTCGTGAAATGCGCCTTTTTGGCGCAGACAAATAATATCTAGTAGTGACTTTAATCTTGCTTAGAGAGAACTTATGTTAAGTATGGAATTTGAGAAATTAACGCCATTTTTAGCAATTTGATACTTTTCAATGCAACAATTACGTCTTAAAGTCCATTTTCACCTTTCTCAGATATTAAAGCAGCGAATACTTAGCTTTATGCTATTTCCCATTTTAAAAGAGAATCGAATGGATGAATCGTGTCAAAGTTCGAAATCTCAATATCTTATCTTCCTTAAACCCTAAAATCATATTCTCTTCACCCCCCTTTAACATGCCTGAAATGCGACGAGTACAAGTTAGTTTTTCAGATTGTTAACGACGGTCGATCGTCCAATATGACAGCGACCAACCCAATTTTGGTTAATGCAAACGAGTCGCTCAACAAGCTGCAGTATCAACTGGACGAATTGAACGCCAAGGTTAGTTGCCAATGGTCGCTCCAGTGCCTTAATACTGAATTCGCCTTGTAAAAGCTCAATGGAAGGGGATTTTCCTCACTTCACAGTCATAATGTTCGAGAACTTGAGACTTTTAAAGTCACCGTATATTTTAGGCATATTT
The DNA here is from genome assembly GCA_002796945.1 of Plectus sambesii. NCBI lineage: Eukaryota > Metazoa > Nematoda > Chromadorea > Plectida > Plectidae > Plectus > Plectus sambesii. Next base: position 3,073 of record NIUQ01002483.1, read on the forward strand.
AACCTCCCGCTGCATGCAACAGAGGCACATAAGGATCCTTATTTATCAGTTTCGTTTAAATACATGTATTCCTAGTTCAGTTAAGCGTTTGAAAGTTATTTCGGAGTACACAACGCGATTGTTAGAAAGACAGACCATCGATAATAGACAGTATCGCTCTTTGCTCGATCAGGTCCTCTCTTTCAGGTCAATCAAGCGCGCATGGAGAGCCGAATTATGACGGAATATCGTCAACTGATCGAAGAGAGTCGAAGGCAGTTCGCCAATGAACTCAAGTCCATTCTGCCCAACATCGATCTGCACGCCTCGGGTACGAAATGGATCGGGCCACGTCGTATCCAATCTGTAAATCACATCGTTCTTTCAGATTCGAAACTGAGCGAAGATGAACTGAACGCTCTGATTGCCCACGCTCATCTGCGCGTGGATCAACTCCGAAAGCAGTTCACCGAACAACAGGTTGGTGACGGCATTTATTCTTACTCCACCATTCATCATAATTCGTCAATCTTGCACTTCTCTCCTCAAAGTAGCGCTCTAATTGAATGCAGAGATGACGAAAATGGCTGTAGAGAGTATGAATATCAATGCGATAATGACCTATTACGATGGAAGATCCTGTATTCCGAGTGTTAAGCGCTCTGTAGATGCTCCTGCGCGCGTGCGTGCGTGCGATCCAACTGTTTTTCTCGTTTCAACGCTTCTTCGGAGTGTTTGCGCCCTTTTGAGACGATGGTGGGCGACCGTCGAGTTGAGACGGCTATTGGTCTGCTTGCGCTTTGCTTTTATTGGGTCGGTTTCATATGGCATACTTTAGCTGAAGTCGTATTTCATGCAATGCTAGAGAATGGGTCGATTTCATATTGCGTAATTTAGCCGAAGTCGTACTTAACGCGATGATAAAGTAGATCCCTTGAGGATGGTCTTAGCTAAAGCGCGTGATATGAAACCGACCCAATGCCCTAAAGTAAGACCACGGCCAAAGAACGCGATATGAAATTGACCGATTATTTATTATCGTTACTCGTCTTCTTGCGACGAAGACGCTAATTCCTTATTTGGCGTTGGTTCCTGCATCGTCCAGGAATAATGTGAAATGGTATTTCCTTCTGCATCACCGCTTACTATCAAAGTGGTCGCAATTTGGATCGCATTTCTGCAAATGCGTTTGGTCGTTGAGGCGGCGGGTGTGCTTGTTCCGTTGCTATTTCTTGTGTTTGTACGGTTTCGAGCGCCCTCCTGTCGAAATTGCTCTGACGCAGAGAGACGGCTTGCCCGCGCGCTGCGGAGAGAATACGTCGGCTCAAGTCGATTTCTCGAGTTACGTCTCTAGTCTGGAGTGGGTTTTGGGCGGATTTGGTTTCCGTCTGGCCCAACGAGGGTATTAGGCTCGGTAAACCGCCTATAGTAAACATTTTTTGCTCGACTGCCGCGCGAAATGCCGCCTCTCGCCATCCCATTGTTCACATGCCTCCATCATGGCGCTATTTTTGGAAGAGACAATGATGACTCACTCACGCACTTTCGCATAGTTCGACTTACAGACAGAAGAGAGAGCATTCAGAGACAGCCGCGCGCAGAACTAAAATCGATAAACTGATGCGTTTCGTGCGCAAGCCAGTTAAAGCAGTGTCAACTACCGTATATATTCATTGATATCTTTATGTATACCGTATCCGTCATGATCGCAAATGCATCGACAATTTTTTCAATCGAATAGTGCACATGGAAGACAGAGTGCTCACAGAGAATTTTGTCTCGTTGCAGCTGCGCGAAGAGCAACACATTGCGGAGGCGATAGAGCGACAGAAGGCAGAGGACAAGCGAGTTGCTGAAGAGCGACTAAATATGGAGTTGTCTCGCGTGCAGGGCGAGACGGATACCCTCGTCGAGCGCAAGGTTGGTCGGATTTTCACTCGCCAGAGGAGAGACTAACAATACTCACAATAAATAAAATAAATCCCGCGGTTGTAGGTGACCGAGAAGCAAGGCGAGTGGGAAGGCGAACTGCGCGCCCAACTTCGACGAGCCGCCGCCGCCCACAGCGAACATCTCGAGGAGGTCGTTCGCGCGCAGAAGGAACTGCTCGAGCTCGAGCACGCCCGACAGCGCGAAGACGCCATCCAGAAAGAACGCGACGTCTTCCACCGAGAAGTCAGCGGCGCTTTGGCTCGCCTCGAAGGTATCGAAGCCGCTCTGGACAGTCGCGCCGCTCAGGTATGCTCTTTTAAGAGCTTTTTTTTACATTCCACGACTTTGGTTTCGAAATGCGCGCTAGAGAAGCGACTTGGTTATGCTATTAAGTAATCGATAATCGTGTCCTTCGCGTGCACTTTGAAACTGAAACTGGGGAATCTTTTAAATCGTTAACGAGTCTTTTGTAGTTTTGTCGTGGTAGCCATTTCGTTCGGAAATGTCGCATAGATTGATTTGATGAAAAGTCATTATTAAAAAGCTTGGTATAATATCTCGATAACGTTGATTGAATAAAAATTTGGTAAGAAATACAGAAAATGTTCAATAAAATGAATTAAGCATGGCTTACTGAAGTGGTAAAAAGTTAAGTAGCTGTTAAGTATGAAATTCCAGAGAAATTAGATTGGATGATATAATTTACTTTCATTTTTCTCCAAAATAATCGATAAGAGTAGATTTTAATGAAAAATCGATAATGAAATTTCTAATTACTGTTTTTTCGTGCAGGATGCGGAGAATCGCAAGGCCAAGGAACTGTGGCTCGCTTGCCAGAATTTGGTAGAATCAGTAGTGCATGGACGCAAAGGTGGTACCAACGTCGACACGCGCAAGAAACCACTAGCTGGCGAGGTAAACTTAGTGCCTTCTTTAAAGGGAATTTTATTCACCTCCCACCACCTCAGGGAATGTACTGTAATTGTCATTAGCTACTTGTGATTCGCAGCTGACCTATTACTGCGCGACTGAAGCCAACTTACGGTACGTTCCCTAAATGTAGGGAAGCCAGAGATTCGCTGTAAAACGCAACTGTCCGGTCACACTTACATCTAAGAATTGTACTATAATTTTGGTTTTTAACGTGCACGACAAGCCGGCTGCGAATCATATCAATTTGTATTGTAATTAAGTTATCGTTAAGAAATATTCTCATGCGCGACTGAAATCAATATACGGTATATTCCATAGAGATAGGGACGGGCAGAGATTTGCTTTAAAGGATGCTGCTGACTGAGGGAGAAAGATTTTGTTTTGCAGNTCACAATTACGGTATATTCCATAGAGATAGGGACGGGCAGAGATTTGCTTTAAAGGATGCTGCTGACTGAGGGAGAAAGATTTTGTTTTGCAGTTGATGGCGATCAAGGAGGCGAGCGCGAGCGATCCATTCGTCAACACAGTGCTCAAGTCGCTGGCCGACGAGTCGCTCTACGAGGGTGTCTACACCCAGGAGGATTTGAAAGCGCGCTTTTTGAAGGTTGGTGCTTTGCCAGTTATTCCTCTCTCTCATTCCCTTAATTTATACTCCCCTATGTAGGTGTACAAATTGGGCTGGCGAACGGCCCGAATAGGCGACAACGGCGGCACCTTATTCCAATATCTGTGGTCGACTGTGATGTCGTTTCTGATGTTCGACGTGCAGAAGAACTACTCGCTGGAGGAGAAGTTCAACCCGGACGCCTTGGACACGTTCGCCATTTTGTCGCGAGCGAAGCACTTCCTTATCGAGCGCGACGACATCACCTCCGCCGTCAGGTGTGTCCGATTGCGCGACATTTGCGAGGGGATTGTTGGTGGGCTATTGTTGGTGGCGGGGTATTGTTGGTGCGTCCCTGGGCTTGCGGCGGCCGTCTGTCTAGCCGTCCATCAGTCAGTCACTCTGTCTGTCTGTCTCTGCGTGTCTGGACGCTCATTGGCGATTCGTCGCGTTCAGCCACCAGGTTCGGTTGTCATCAACGCTCCATTGAGTCCGACATGAATGGAGTTGTTTGTGAACGAAAGCGGCGGCGAGTGACGCCCGAGTGTGGCGCGTGAGAATCAATGTCGGCGACTTACGGGCGGATGATGCGTATTGTTCCGTTTTTAGACTGCTGCAACTGCTGGAAGGAGAGCCGGCGCGTGTGGCGCGCTCGTGGGTTCACGACGCGCGAGTGCACCTGGAGACGCGTCAGGCCGCCGAGCTCCTGCTCGCTCACGCCGCCGCCATCAGCATGCGTACCGTCTATTGATTAGCCCTCGCTCCAGAGCTCTCCTCTATCTGTGCTCCCCGTCCGTTCGTCGCCACGCCACCCGCACCTTCGGGCCTGCCGTAATAGTCGAGTGTAGAGATTGACAGGCGCCGTCTCTATCGCTGTCGCCGTCCGACGGCATCGATTGCGACACTCGTCCGTCGTTTTGGCCGGTCTCTTCCTATTGTAGCTATTCTACGGCGAATGTGTCGGCTTTTTGACGCGTGTGTGTATCCTCCTAATGTTTGTGTTCGATTATTCGACCGTAGCGCTGCGTATAGAGAAATTGGTAATGCATATGGATCGTAAACAGGTATTAGTTCTCTTTTGAATGAAATGGATGCGCGTGATGGGCGCGGGAAAAATGCCGGCGTGATCGGACGTCATTGGCGATGGCGAATCGACGCAGTCCGATCTGGTTCGGCTTTTTGGCGGCGGGGTTTCCGCTCGTCTGCATTTGGCCGATTGCGGTTTCCCAGTCGTCTTGCCCGCCCATTTCGATGCTATTTCACCCGCTCCTTCCATGATCGCTCGCCATAAAGCGACGCCCCGCGCCGACGCAGCGCCCTACTTGCGCCCTTTCCACATGTGCGCGCTTCTTCGTAAGCGCTGTCGGCGGTAATCGACTGGAATCGACTGCTGTGCGTGGACGATGCGAAAGATTTGTTATTCTTTCTAACTCTTCTATTCACAAATGGGCGCAGAGCACAACCGCACACAGCACCACATGACACACGGGGCGGGCGGCGCTCGCAAGTGACCTCAGAATACGGACGACTCGTTATCCGGCGACGATATTCGTCTGATTGCGCTGTGGTGGCTGCTGCGAAGCACAGCCGGCGACGGTCCGTATCGCATAGTGAAGCTTTCGCGCCGCATCACCGTCTGCAGCGTCTTGAAGCGACAGCACAGCATCTCTCGGAATGGAATACGGAATTCGCGGTTGTATTTTGCGTAGATTAGCGGGTTGAGCAGCGAGTTCGAATAGCCGAGCCAGAGCACGAGCTGGTCTAGCCACGACGGGATGGGCAGCGGCGCGTTCGACTTGAGCAGGGCGAGGAAGAAGAAGGGGAACCAGCAGACGACGAACACGGTCATGATGAGGCCGAGCGTCTTGCGCGCCTTGCCCTCGCGGCGCGCCGACTGCTGTCGAAGAGTGACCAGCTGCAGTCGGCCGATCAGCGGCATGCGAACCGCCGAGAATAGCGAGCGCGGCCGCTCCTTCTCCATCCTCGTCTGCATGGTGAGCGCGTGCATCTCGTGGATGTCGCAGTTATTGTTCGTGTGACTTGGCTTATTGTTCAAGTTGTTAGCCACGCTGGCGCTGACCGCTCGGTCGAGGTTGGTCAGCCGCCGGGCGGCGCGCCAAATCTTGTAGTAGACGATGATCATGATCACAGTCGGCACGTAGAACGAGATCATTGTGGCGTAAATTTGGTAGAAGCGATTCTGGCTGACTTGGCACGTGTCATCGCTGCGCGGCCGCTGCAGGATCACCAACGGCGTGACGCTCATCAGCAGAGCGACGATCCACACGATCGCGACATAAAGCAAAATACGCTTCGTTGTCCTTTGCGCCGACCCGTAGCGCAGTGGACGCGTGATCGCCCAGTACCTTAACGTGTCACACCATGCATTCACACTCCCAAACGAATCAATTAGTCAAATCAATTCACACACACCTGTCCAAACTGATGAAGCACAGATTTAATATCGACGCAGTACACAATGTTACGTCCGCCGACGTCCATAAATAGCAGACGAGGTCGCCGAGCCGCCACGATTCGGTCAGCAAGTGTACGAGCGCGACTGGCATGACGAAGAGACCGACGCAGAAATCGGCGACGGCAAGTGAAACGAGCAGGTAGTTGGCGGGCTGTCTGAGCTTGCGAACAAGCAGGACGGCCAGACACACGAGCACATTGCCAATAAGCGTTCCGGCGATCATGACGCTCACGACGACCGCGAGCAGTCCTTGCCCGATGTCTTCGAGCCGCCATTGCGTCGCGTTGCCGCCGTTGCCGGCCGCGACGTCGAGAGGCGGACTGGATGGGGTCAGCGAGGCGGACGCGTCGTCGAAGCCCACGAGAGTGAGTAGGAGCATGACTGGCCGCGCGCAGAGGAGCGCAGTCAGCGACGGCCGGACTGTGCCGAAACGGCGGCGGCTGTTGATGGGAAGCGTGTGCGACGAATGGCGTGGTGGCGGTGGTTACCGGGTCGTCTCAGCCAAGCATCATTCATAATGGAGACGACGCCGTCCGGCCAGCGGTGGCTGCAAGAAGCGCGCATGCCGATGCCTCCATGAGAACGGACAAGTGGTCGCTGACGACGCCACCGTCGGCGGACCGTCGGACCGACCAAATTGAAGGTTTTCGCGTCGACCATCCATCACCGCAGTGGGCTGCGCACCGTTCTTCCCCCCACCCCGGCTCCGTTCGACCACCCTTGGCGCGGCGCCGCTATTAAGGCGTAATGTAGCCGACACCGATCTTAGCCGGGTCGGAATCGCCGCTTAAGACAAGCGCCGATGATCGCAGTGGAAAAATTGACGACCACCGCGTTTCGATGCACGAGGAGCCATGCGGCCGTCGGCGTGATCGTCGCGATCGTCGTCGTCGTCGTCGTTGTGTCTGGGCTGAGGACGGCTGGGCGCAAACCGCGCAGCCAATTCGAGCAGCTGCAGGGCGGACCGAAGCGGCGGACCAAAGCGGAGCGGCGACGGCGGCAGTGAAACCCAAGGTCACATGCGTTATTAGCTCTGCCCATATCCGCGCTCTCGGCCGTCGACGCTCTTACGTGAGTCGGCTCCGACGACGGCGGCATTCGGCAGCCCGTCCTTCCGCCAATATTTGCTTTCGGTTCGCCCGTCGCCGTCCGTCCAGCCTTCCATCGACGACGCAATGACGCGAGCTCTCGATCTGAATCAGTCAATTTTTAGATCATGCGAAGACGCGACGAGTTGACGACGACGATGAGGACGGCGATTTCTATCGGGTGCCGTCCATAATCGCGTCTCGTTCGCACTCGCTAGCTGTGTTTGGTCGGCGCTGGGGTTCTTTGGTCAATCCGTTGCATGTCGCCACTCTGGCATGCGTCTCCGTTCGTCAGGCGAATGCCATCTTCATCACTTAATTGCGCCGATGACGACGCGGCACTAGGCCTGGAGGCCGCGATGACGCGGCGTGCGCCCCCGGCCAGGGGGTATTTTAAACTAGCCGGTGGTGCGCCGTTCCTTCGACAGCGCAATATAGTCAGCAACGTCAGCTGGGCCAAGCGAAAGAGCAGTGTCGCCCCCGAAACAGCGCCGCCTCACGCTTCTGTCGCTTTCGCGCTTCGCCAGCTTCTATCGCGTTCGACGACGGTCGATTAAATGGCCGATTACCAGCTTCGACGGTCCTATTCGCTGCAGCTAGTGCCGCAGTTCGAAGAACGGCCAAAAATCTTGGTAACCAGCCGCAGCTCGGCTTCTGCCGACCTCACGGAGCACGTACGCCGTAGCAACAGGTTTGATTTGGCCGTCTTTTTATATTGTTTGCTTAGTAAACTACGCTCTCGAATTAACCTGTCAATTGCAATTCAGATACAAGCCGCAATGGTCTGCCTCGAACTACGTTCGTGATGCGCGCGATTTCGCACCCTACGAAAGTAACTGGCACGTGCGAAACCGGGTAAGGCTTATCGAAATTTCGCCGCACTTTGGTGCGCAATGTTAATAACATTGCGTGATTTGTAGTTCTTGAACCCCAAGCACTGGCCGAACGGTTATTTGACGCCGTTGTACTGGCCGCGTGACAGCGTGAAACATCTCGACTACTACTCCGAAGGCGTGCCTAATCCGTATTATCCGAAGGGCTACACGCGAAACTACTTCGACAACACCTACGACCGCTTCTTAAACGACCCCTACTCTGTCCAGGACAGCGAGAACAGAGCCGTGGCGCGCGGCTTGCAACTCTACCGCGATGGTCTGATCAAATACTCTAGCCTTGACCGATACTGGCTCACTCCTGGCTACTGGGACCGACGTCAGCGCAACTGGCAGGATCTGTACGCATGGGACTACGATCGCGCCTACATACCGCATAATTTGGAAAAGCGCACCCAATCCTACTTTTCATACTAACAAAGGCATATGTAGATCTAATGCTTGCCGACTGACGTTTTTGAACTTGTCGAACATTCAGACTCCGGTTCATGAGTCGCATGGAAACGAATTTTTTAATGTAATCGTAGAAGCTTCCGCAGCTTCTTATGCTAGTTCCGGGTGAAAACGAATATGGCGAAACATGTGTGTGGCATCGCCATTGTGGCTTTCTATTCACCATGTGTTATACTGTACCCCATAAATGTACTTTCCTGAGAGTGTATAGCGCAAAATTTTATTGATCCGCTACTTGAAATAAAAATATATTTTAACACTCTACGATCACATGAGTAATCTTATTATGATCTTAGTTAGAGTGTGTCAACAGTGATGTGTGAAAGTCAGTGCCGCTGCTTGCACTGCCCCACAGNCGAATCAGTGTCTCCCTCCGCTTACTAAAGTCACCCAATTGTTCGACTTGATACTACAACATCATGGGTGAATATCGACTACGTCGCACTCAGTCGGTCGTTTTCGTGCCGCGCGCCATGATGGAAGACCGGCCGCCGATAACTCTGATGCCCGTCAAATCCGAAGTTGACTTTTCGATGATGACCAAGTTTGAGGAGCACGAAAAGTATCTGCCAAAGTGGTCATTCCCCACCTACCGCTACAGACGCAACTGGGATCTGTACGACGACAACTATCGCGAACGATTCCACTACTCCGCTCCTCTGTGCACACCGTCGAGTGTCAGCACGCGCCACTACTACGATCCCCACGGTGCGCCCAATCCCTACAAATGGCTGCGCGGACCTTACAAAGGCTTTAGCTATGCCTACGACTATCCAGGTTTTAGTCGCAAGTACAAAGACCCCTTTTATGCGAGCTACTACTCCAATCCCTACCGGTCGTATCTGCTCGACACAATGAGTGACAGGCTTGAACGCGGTTTTCGCCACTATCGCGAAGGAACCATTCCGTTCTCTTCTCTCCACAACAACTATCTCAGCCATCGTTCCTGGGACGCGCGCTTCAAGAACCACAACAACCTTTATGCCGAAGAAAGAAATCATGGCTTGCTGCGCCATCACAAGACCAAGTGATACGAAAAGATTGTTGCATTCATCAACTGGTCGTAAATGTGCAAACTAAAATATGACAGCTTGCTCTTGATGATATGGTTATTGGCTCTTTCAGTTTTGGTAATTATCGTTCTGTTCGGGTGGGTTGCAACTGTGATGCAATTCCAGTGGGCGGAAGGGAATAGCGGCGCGAGCGAGGAGAAGTGAAGCGCGAGTTAAAAGTGACGACGAGAGCGTTTGCCATAGTTTTCGGTGAATAGAGCGAGGCGCACGTAGAGGCGGCGTCGTCGCTGACGGCGACCACCAGCGTAACATTAGTAAGGCGCTGCAAAATGGCTGATTATCGCCTTCGTCGGGCTCATTCGGCGACAATCATCCCCCGTTCGCGTTCCTTCGTGTCACCGGCCACGTCGAACTTGACGCAAGATCGCTACAAACCCCACTGGCAGCCGTCCACCTATTATCGCTACATTCGCGGCGAAGCTCTGTGCGACGACGCATGGAGCCAAAAGAGCCACATCCCAAGCGGCTCGCCATACTACGCGCCTCCCAGCTTCACCGTCCACCGTTTCGACTCTGACGGCACAGCGAGTCCGATTCACGTACCGAGCTACAGGCCCGGCTACAGTGGCTATTGCTTTCGCGAATATCCCCGCTATGGCAGAAAATATCAAGATCGCTTTTACGAATGGGACTCTAAGCGTCCGTATCATTCTCCGATACTCGACAGCATGAGTGACAGTTCGGATCGTGGCATCTTTTTGTATCGATACGGCTGCATACCGTATTCTTCGATCGATGGCGAAAGGCTCACCAATCGCTCGTATGCCAGACGGTTCAGGACCGCGAACAATGTCTACACTTGGGATAAAAGTCGCTATGCGATGCCGACGTTCTTCGACCGCGAAAGTATCCGCTATTTCACCAATTGGCCATAGACAAAGCAGCATTTATTGCGATATTCACGCGACTGCATTTTTTATGATTGCTGTATATCTGAGTTTCTGTGTCATTATTAATGAGAGAAGTTAGTGAAGTAAGCTGTACGGTAAACATTGTTGAAGTGTCTTTGAATCAAACGACTTGCACACAGTGCAGACTAGCCTCGAGTCCGCATCAATGACGATTGCTGAGGGAGCGGGCGCGTGAGGAGGCGTGCTTGCGTGCATACGACTGGAGACTGAGAGTGAAGAAACACTCGGCGGCCCGCATTTGTTTTCGGTGGATTTGGCCGCCGTCGGTGACTGCCTGCTGCGTCGGCTCAGTTTTGCTGCGACAAACGACGCCGAAATGAGCGACTATCGACTTCGTCGCGCCAATTCGGTGTCGTCGGTCTATGTGCCTCGGCGAGAACGTCCGGTCACTTTTCTCACCCGCGTGCGCTCCGTGCCCAGCCTATCTGTCGAAAAGTACACGCCACCGGCGACAACTACTTATTTCCCATACAGGCGCTATCGCGACTACGACTTGTACGATGATTACTGGCTCGACCGACACTATTTCTACAGCCCGCTGACTTGGCCAAACGGCTATGCGGGCCGACGGTATTATTACACGGATGGCGTGAGCAACCCATACCTGTGGTATTTCCCGAGCACCTACTCGGGATACACGGGCTCGTGGTACGACTACGGCAATCCCGGCTACTACCGCCGCTTCGCAGACTATTTGTACGATCGGCCTTACCGTTCATTCGTTCACGACAGCGAAAGCCGCAGTGTCGCTCGCGGAGTCAACTTGTATCGTCACGGCGCCATCACTAGTACTGCGCTGGATAAGTAAAAAAATTATAAATATTCACTTAAAGTTGTTGAAAGTGATATTTAAAGTATTCTCTCGTGTATGTACCTTGAGCTTAGGCTTAAGTATGAAGCGAATTCTCGAAGCTTTTGATCTCACGCAAGGACAAATGGAATGCATATTTATTGAGAAAAGTTCTCATCTTGGATCGGACGGGAGGAGAATTCGAGTCCTTGATCCAAGGTCCCACGCCTCTATTTTACTAAAGTTCAGTCACTGATGTAAGTTTACCGAGTATCAATTTTCAGCCATATATGATCACTTTATGACGCAGTTAACCTATCTTCAATTTCAGTGACTAAGCTTTAGTGAA